>LPNX011071733.1:449663-500579 GCA_001517045.1 Pseudotsuga menziesii
GAATGCAAATACTAACAGCGGCACAGCCCTAGGATTTCAAGGTAGCCTGTAATGACGAACTAAGTGGCGCGGGCAGAGGTTAGGGCTCAAAAATGGGTAAACCAATTAGGGAAACTGACCCGCTAAGTTTCACTATCCAAACCCCCGTCAGAAACCCTATCGAAACCACCGACGGATCTCATTATTACTAAACCACGTGCAGGCGGCATGAAGGCCGCCTGCACCTTGTCTTCCTTTACTGTGCTCAGGGCGAAAATGAAACGGCAGAGACAAAAAATGAAATGTGGGCTCTACAAAGGCAAGACTCCACCCCCTCTAACCGCAAAAACTATTCGGCCGGAAACCCTAACAAAACGGGCGCAAACCACCGAGTGAACGGTTATGACAAACCTAGCTGCGGGCGAAAAATTCTTCGGGCGAGCGAAAAAGACTACGGGGATCTAATTCTAGCAATACTCGAACCAATACATAAATCCCTTAATCGAAACCTTGAAAAAACACGATGTTAGGGTGTAAAGATCCTACCTGGCAATCCAACAAACGAGTGAGCTGATGCCGGCTAGACTTCTCCTCCTGCCACTTGGATACTGGTACACCAACAGCTAGATCCTCACGCGTTCCTAAAATCGACAGCTCGACTTACCGCGACAACGCTCAAATACAATACAAAACCCCGTTTGTCGCCCCGTATATATTGAAAAACTGCCACACGTGCGGGAAAAATTCCATCGGGCGCGAATTGAAACCGGGTCGGGCGGCCAGAACTCCATTTCCTTCGCAACGGCGGACAACCCCCTGCTTTCACTCACCCGCAACGGCCAAAAAGAACGTTTAAATCACCTTCGTCGGGTGTCGGCAGACACCTTGATCGGATGATCAAGAGTTCGAACCCCTCCGCAACGTCGGGCCCTCAGAGTAAGATGACGTCCGCAACGGGGAAGTAAGCGGTGGTCAATCGTTCCACTATCCAGCCGGGAGATAACCAAAACGTCGGAGCGCTACGGAAAGTCCTTTCCCGGAAACGATTCGCAACGTCGGGAGGGAAAAGCAACACACCGTCCGCAACAGCGGATGAGGAAGACTTCACATTCCTCCGATGAAGAACCAAAACCCGTCCGCAACGGAGGAGAATCAAACAATCACGCACAACGGTCGGAAGATTCCAAAACCTCCCGAAACGGTCGGGATGGAAACGAAAGTCCAAGACTCGGAAACGGGCCGCAACGACGGGGAAGAAGATCATTAAACCGCCCGCAACGGCGAAATAGACGAAAAACTTAACTCCCGATCGACAAGGTTTTGAAAAAACGGGCCAAAACGACAATGAAATCAACTCAAGATGGAAATCTTTAAGGCACAAAATCTTCAGAACATGTAATGAGGAGAAAACCAATCGATGGGCAGCAACCAAAAAATGCTTCAAAATCCATAGGCCAAAAAATCAAGAGGCTGTAATCAAGAAAGAACTGACTAACTTAAAGTAAAAAGGGGGGTCCCAAAATTTTTAGAATTTTGGGAAAATGTTGCGGCTGCAACACCTCTGTAGCTATCTGCAACTCACGACCGCCATGGGAGCTTGCAGAGTAGCCCATAAGGCCAACGCAAATGTCGGAGATCGGAATAAGCCAAGGGTTAGGGTTGACAACTATATATGCAACCAGTGCATGGCCAAGAAATTTCCACTTGGCCGCATCAATATAATCATGCAGTGGGTCGACTTTCCATAGTCACCTGCATTTTATAACAATCATTTAATCACCCAATGATTTCATCAAATAACTTATGATCTCTATAGTTTGCATGTGATTCTTCTGTCATGAAAATTGTTTAACGTTAATCTTTAGCTCATCATTGGCGTGGGTTTGCAACGTTATTATAACGTTGACATAATACATAACATAATCCTTAAGCCTCGTAACCCAAAAGAAATACCTTATATAATTTATTGATAACCAATGTTATGAGATATCACTAGTAAAAGCTAGTGAGGATTATGTTTCTTTTTACATAGTAAGTTATACTAATGAGTATCGTAGGGAGATGTTACTAGGTTATATTAATATTATCGTTAGTTATATGCATAGTATATAGGTGAGTATTAACCCCTTTTTTTGAATAGTTACAAACCATCAAAGCTTATAGTAATATCATCATTGTGAAATAGGGTGTAATAACTAAGTTGTTACCTATAGTATTTTAGGATAAATTATAAAATCATTGACTTATAAACAGTCAAGTTAATGGTGTAAGAATAACTATCTTTTAGTTCCAGTTCTTTTCATGGTGGTGTAAATGATCACACAGCTTTCAACTTGAGTAATTTGCATAGTGTCGTTTGGGTAGGATTATAAGTATTATGCAAATGTAACACTAATAAAACCTTTTATGTCGATAAACAAATAGTTTATGCACATTTTTAAATCTTAGAAACTAGCAAAGTTTTGATAGCAAACTACGTAATGGCAAAGTGAAATGTAAGAACATTTTCCTATGAACTCTTTTACTTAATACATATCCATGAGATCTTATCTTAGAAGTTGTGGCAGTTTCTCATTACTTGGAATATAGTTTTACATTATTACCAAATTACTAAGGTTAACATAAGATGAAAAGATTGGCTCGATAAGAAAAACACCAACCCTAGAAGTTGTTCTTAGATAGAATTTAATGCAAGAAATGTAATATAGAATTGCTAGGGTATGCATTTTGAAAATAAAGAATATCAAGCAGATAAAATAAACTGCTCAGAACCAAAGGAAGTAGTACTGTCGCTACATACTCTACAGGAAGAAATACAATCATCTAAACTTCGTTTACAATAGCAACAGAAGAAAACAAACCGTGTTACCTTATGGAAGTAGGTTGGATTACAACAACTTATAATCTAAGCTTATTAATTGCAAATAGAAATATTTCAGGATGCTTTATGAATTTAAAGACGATACTCGGTCATTTATACCTGTAAAGCTGTAAGAACAAATAATCCATCTGCGTTAGCATCAATGCTAAGTAAGCCCCAGAATTCAAAGTTAGATTCCACCTAATGTCATAAATAGAACTCACCAGTAACCCAAATATAGAATTAATGCGCAAGTTAAACTTAAGATTGTGTTAATAAGAAAACTGCTGAGTTGACATAATTGAGTTTATGCAAATTAATATATTAACTGTTTCTCTTTTTGCTAACCGTCAACTATTAATAAACTGCAGTCTCAGCATTTTATGTTATTTCAAAATTTTAAATTTTCGTGAAAATTTGGGGTTTTTACACTCCTCCTGAACCTTTTCCATGAAGTTCGTGATTAAATCCTTAACATTTTTTTTTATTAAAGCCTCTATAGCATTGAGATAGGAGTTATTGCTATAATTTTCATCTTTCTTATAGAAGCTCTAGAAGACTAACAAGAACTAGTTGGCAAGGCAAGCTTCATAAGATCTGAATCACTTTTGAGAGTTAACTTCTTTAACCCTATTTTTTCCAATATTGGTCAAATATAATTTGCTCACTCTAATTGACTAAACTACCATTGAATAATGCTTACAATACTAAATGAGAATTTGTGGTGTGTTAGGTTTTCACAAGATTGAGTTGCACGTTAAATATTAAGAATAGATATTGATGCTTACAAATATGATTAGAAGAGCGCAAAGCATAATGGAGGGATTAATTCCTTATGTTTGTAGGGCCATTACTCGTCGCCTCCGTAAGTTGTAACTATAAAAGCCAACGTTATTATGAAATCCTTTACTCCCAATTTCAAAACCTTCATTCATGCTTCTAATTTGGATTCCGGTGATAAGTGGGAGCCTAGAGGGAAAGACGAGTGAGAGGGGCATAGGTGAATGATGTCTTTGCCCCCATGTTTAGGGAAAAGCCACTAGATTACACTTTCAATATTTGCCCATATCGATAGTGGTAGTGGTAACTTGTTATTGGTAATTTGGTAAATATTGATTTCACCTGGGAGTTTGGGACATGCATAGTCATAGTTGTAACTTCGTAAACTAGCCCCAGAGGTTGGGCCTTGTGCACATTCACACAATACAAATGGTTAGCCAAAACACATTTAATAAAGTAAAAGAACCCTAGCTCCTGGAAAACACAAATGGAATCATTGAAATGCGATAATCTTACTGAGAAGCCAAGACCAGAACTGACATAATTGACAATGAATGAGAAAACAGTCCAGACTCTAGCGGGCTGCAGTATGCTTACAAGTTGCAGGCCTACGACTTGTCGATTGCCACCCCATTGGAGATTTGGAATTGGGCCATCACTGATTCACCATGGTCCATGATCCATTGATCCTTCATTGGTTCTGCATTCAATAAACACTTAAGATTTTATGTAACATCCTAACACGTTGAGTCGTTGACTATCAACCTAGCCTCCAAGTGGTAGGGACCAAGCCCCACTCCCAAACAGAGACTACAGCCTTAGGCCTTGAGGCCTCTTGAGTCCTACCTCCTAGCCCCGCCCTCGTAGGCAGTCTTAACATAGCTATTAATGTTGTTTTCAATAAAATCTAAAACGTCAAAATGACTCTTTATAAAAAAAACACCTAACCAAAGGTTTTGACAAAAAAAAATTCTTGGATTTAACACCACTAAGAATTAAAAAAAAATTATGGGATTTAACACACTAAGAATTAAGAATTCACTTAGTCTAAAAGTTCTATGATTTGGGTCAGAATAACCAAAATTTTCAGACATGATTTTGCAAAATAGAGCTAAAAAATTAAGAAATCCAGCTAACAAGTTCTGAAATTATAAGTATCCGACAGCTTTTGGATAACCCATTTCTACCATCAAAATCTAGATTAAAATACACTTAAATTCAGATTTTACAAAATTAAAAACATTGATTTTAAAACCCAATAGTATCCAAAATGGTCGATCTTTTACAGCTCTCCATAAAGAATTAGATTGCTACCTCCGTTCAAAAACCCGGTCAAATGAGCCAGGCATACACCGACAGGCATATTTAATGAAAAATAGAGCACTCTAGCAGGTAAATGCACACGAGTTTCACGATGAAAACTCTTTCGCCTGGAAAGAATGCCTCTCGGCGTACAAGTTCCAGTGTGACGAACCTTGACAAACCGCATTCGGCGTAACCAGGGTAAGGAATTGCCTTTTGACTTCTCTCGTAAAATGAGAGATCGGATTGCAACTATGGTGCTGAGTTTCCACCGAGACGTACAACCATGAACAACGGAAGTGAAGGTTGTATGAAATTGATATGAAGATTCCCACAAAGTGAAATGAAGTTTCCCAGAAAGTGTATATTCAAAAGCACCCAGTGGCGCAATTGCCACATTGCGATTTCAAAAGCCTCCACAGTATGGACTCCTTGGCAGGTTGGGGATTCTCATCCTCCTCACAGCTTCTTTCTGGGGTGTTCTTTTGGTGTTACGGAGGAATTGCATATATGCTGTAAAGGGTTCAGTTAATTATTGGACCAATCATGGTTGATCCTGGTTTCCTCCCTGGACTTATTGGTGTGGGCATACAGATGACAATCAACAAAATACTTCAGCAAATTAACATTGCCCTTCGCTACGGGAAAGAGCTGGCCGCTCTGAAAGATACATTAAGGAGAATTAAACCTTTTATTGAGCAGATCCACCTGGCATTGAACAATCACGAAAATGAGTCTTCAGCTGTTCACAGCTGGCTTAAAGAGTTCGACACGCTTCTCAAAGAAGCATCAGCAATTGTGCATCTGTGTACTCGAAAGAAGGCGTGGGGTGTTCCTTTTCGTTATCAAACCAGCAAGAAGATCACCGAATTGACTCAAAAGATTGACAAACTTCAAGCACAGTCTGGTTTGGTTATCACGGTCCAAATTCAACAGCTGACTCGGAAGTTTGATGAAGTCGAAGCTTTGGCTTCTTCAAGCACTTTCCGATCCACTCATTCTCCAATAGGCACAATCGACAGCCAAAAGGTGCGCAATCACTTGACCACGGTTTATTACTTATGGTCACTGTTTCGCAATGTCCAACTGTTGAAAGTAGGTTATGAATTGTAAATGGGGTAAAAGATTATTTGTCAGAAATGATGTGAACTGCTACATTTGGGGATGGTGTCAACGGGTTCAGCTCTCCCAGCCAAGGAAACTTACTTTACCTTGGAGCAGGGTCACACCGCGATAATCCACATGCATTAGGTTGCTTACAAGAATTTGACGTCGACATGGTCGAGTGCTAATCAAATGAAACTGCAAGTAAAATGCTAGAGACCTTATTAGCCAACACAAAGACGTATTACTAGAGAATATGAATAGATTATTAGATTCTCTAATGAGAAGCTCAACTCAACGACCTACTCGTGTCACCTGTGTTTTGAACATTATGGGACCTCTTTTGAAACCCCAATCGTTTTAAAAATTAGAGAAGCACATAAACAATAGAGATTTTACAGAAACACATGTTGAACTTTATATTGACAGGGAGACAATTATTTTTAAAGAAAATAATCCTGTGTTGCCCATTGAAGAGTTGTTGGAAAACTCCGGGCACTGACCCCTGGCCTTACAACATGGGTTGCGGATAAGACCAATAAGAAAAAGAAGAATATATGTAATTAGTGTTTATCAGATCCATGGCATCTCGCTCATTAGGTGATCACTTTCCCTGCAATTTTTCCATCTATATTGATAGATACTATCATAGTATTAATAGATTTCCTTTCACCATGAATGCCTTGTGTCTTTTTGTTATGTTTCATAATAAGAATGAAAACATCACTATATGATAATCCTTGTTTGTGCCACAAGGGACTTCTTCACGTAGGGGTTTGACTGGTTAGTCTATGTAGGTTTACATACCTTGTCCACCTACGGATTTTAACCTGTGACCTCCTAGGAAGAAACGATTGTTCTTAACCATTGTGCAAACTAAGCTCCACAGAGTTATAAATGGGACTGCAAACCCTGATGCAACTCCATAGGTCTATTATAATCAAGGTAAAGTTTGACTATAATATGTGACTCTTTGTCTCTACTCTTGAATCGGCTGGGGTTGCATCGAGTATTCATTGCATTGATTTGTCAAGATTAGTGCGTCAGTCCTCCTCTAGTTTTCACAGTCCTAAGACAGGGAGAACTTGGTCTACTACTATGAATCTCAGTTGAAGAGCCAAGGGGCTTTACTGGATGGCATGTTTTCTCATGAGTGTCTTGGAGATAGAGGCAATGCAGGGATTGTATTGAGCACCCTTAAATGTGAGTTCCACCTCCTCACCACATCATCTACCATATTTTAAATGAATCTTCATTATGTTTCAACTTTCCTCTATGGAGATCTTGAATTTGGAAGAGCACCCATATCATAGTAGTGAACATAATATACATGTAAATATTAAATAATAATAAATATATTAATAATTAAAATGCATGACCTAATGAAGGGACATGACTTATCAACCATAGTGATCAGTCAATGCATATATAAGTATACTGTCCCATGGCATTGTAATCATCATATTCTATCATTTATTCATTATTAAATATATTTGATATTACATGTTTTATATGGATTTTTGTTTACTGTCCTAATGTTGGATATTCACTAGTAGAGGAAATTTATTCATTTCATTTGGTATCAAAGCCTCATTTCTGCACTGGTCTTTGGCCACTCATTTTATCAGAGTTTCTACCTTTGGCTACTAATCTTATCAGAGTTTCTATGATTTTCCAGGTCTTTGACTACAACAAGCCCTTGGCCCTTTACAGTTCAAAAATTTTATTGAAGAAAAAATCAGTTGTCTACAACTTTGAAGAAACATCCTTCTACTATAAAATTCAAAAACATAATCGTAGCCTAAAGCGCGAAAGGAAGACATTGAAACCAGTATTATAGTTATCGGTGTTATATTGCCAATATCGCGAGTGATTCATCGAGTCGATAATATTGGCACTAATTATTGCAATATTTTATCTTTTGAAATTATCATGCTAAATTTGAATTATCATGATAATTTCAATAATTATCGCGATAATTTGGAAATGATTTATTACGGAAACTGATAAACAAGAAACCTTAGATAGGGTTACATCATTGAATCCATGAGAGCTCGGTATTACACAACACAATGAATGATGATATTATTATTAGACTTACGATACAACATCACAATAAAGGTCCTTGCTCTTAGAAAGAGTTTGAGTGAAAAAACCCTAACCCTAACATGACTAAAACCCTAAGATGCCTAAAACCCTAACTTTTTGACCTAAAATCACTAAGGTGACTTTATTACATTTGTATCCTTATACGTTATCACCCCCATAAGGCGTATAGTGCTGAAATCAAATGCATATATTGAAAAAGACATAAACTGGAAACACAACATCTGTTGGAAGCTTCTTTGTACATAGTTCTTGGACCAAGATGAGCTCCATCAAGCTACCTCGTAACCCTCGGAAGGGTGTAGTTCATGAGTTGAATTCTCGATTTCTCGGATTCCACTTCCCTGAATTCTCGAATCACGAATTCCCTGTAGTCAATTACTGGACATTAATCCATATGTATGTCGCATAACCTCACAAGTAGACTGCAATCCACATGCATGTCTTAACCAATGAGGGATCTTTCCCTAGATCCACAACCACTGAACTCTCTGAGCAACCTTTCTCTTTAGAAGCTTTTAACTGATCCCTTTCCTGTATTGAAAGTATGGGCCTCTTAAAACATGAACGATTCATTTGTCTCTTACTAGATAGCTAGATTTGTTCATACATGATACATTTTTTCCACAAATTGATATAACATAGCGGGGGCAACCTAGAAATGCATAACTTTGCCACTAATCTGTTAAAGGCCTCGCTGACAAAATAGTATTCTACCTTAAGATAACAAAAATAACTAATGGATCTTGAAACCTGTGCAACGAGTAATATAAAAAAAACTAAAACTTTTAAAAATACGCATGTTATAAATGCCTATGGGAAATCTCTGTCTATTCTTTACTAAGGAAAGCACCACAAATAGTGTCTGGGGGTTCTTCTTTGATAAACCCAACAACATGGGTTGTGTGACCCATCTTGACAGATTCCCTATGAATCACAGTAACTACATGGTTCAATCATATCTGATTCCTTTCGCATTGTTTGCAAAAAAGAATTAATTGCTTGAATATTACCGATCGTACAGACTGTACAAATCGATTTGATGGGAATCTGTACGAAAATCGGCTGTATATGTTAAACTAGTAGCAACAAGGAAGGTCTTCTTGCATGCATGTGTTCTTGCATGCAGAAGACTTAAATTAGGAAACCAGTTGTATTTAATTTACTTTTCCTAAGTTTACTTTGGAAAATAAATTAAAGTGATCTAAATTAACTTTAGTGAACCACTAGTTATAGTGAAAGTGAAATTAGGGTTTTTGCTTTACCACTAGTTATAGTGAAAGAGAAATTAAGGTTTTCGCTTTACCTATAGTTATAAAAGAGAGATCAATTGGTGGAGAGAACACACACACTTGTATTCCGACAGAGACATGATACAGACAGGGAGAGAAAGTTATACAGAGGATTTAGCTGAGAAGATGGAGGAGCGAGCAGCAGGATCATCGAGCTTTGTACAGCTGGGCCCTACACTTACACAGGAGGGCGTTGAGGTTTAGCTAGGATTTGCCCAGTGATTCTGCCGGGTACTGCATTCGCCAGGTTTGGGTGAATTTGTAGTGATTGTAAAAGTTCCATATTTTTTCATAATAAAATCTATATCTGACTGTTGCACCGGTTTTCCTATCTTGGGTTTTTCCGGGGGTTTCCATACCCAAAATAATAGTGTCAATATTGTGATGTGATGTTGTGAGTTATTTCTCAGTTTTATATTCTGCTGCATACTGTAAAAGATATTCATGTGTGGTTTTCAGTTGATATTTTGCATGCATTGTTTAGCCCTAGTTGAATATTAAAGGAAAATTTACATGCTATCAGAGCTTCGGTGGGCTGAAGCTGAGAGATTTGGAGTAACAGTGATAGATCAGGGGTAGATCTATAGGAAGACACAAACCTAGACTTCCAGATCTAGGGTTTGACAGGTACACTTCACCGTGGCCATGCAGTTGAGAGTTGAGGATAGACTCCAGGGTGCTCAGAACTTTCCTACATGGAAAGAGAGGATCACAAGGATCTTGGATGTCAGTGATGCTGAGGGGCACATTGACTCCACAAAAGTTGCACCCACAGATCCGGCAGATCTGATAGCCTGGAAGAAGATTGATTCTAGAGCCATGCTGAGTATCATGGATGGAGTGAAGGACCATATAGTCCCTCACCTTTTTGGTAAGAAGACCGCATTGGAGATGTGGAAGGCTTTGGAAAGTCTGTACCAGAGCAAGAACGAGAACCGGAGGATGGTGTTGCAAGAGAGGATGCACAACACCAAGATGACCAAGGGAGAAGGAGTGGTGCCTTATCTCACGAGGCTCACACAAATCAGGGATGAGCTTGGAGCTGTTGGCTCTAAAACTGAAGATGAGGAGCTAGTTCAGATAGCCCTCAATGGATTCTCTAAGCCATGGGACACCTTTGTCAAAGGTGTTGTGGCTAGGGAGAAGCTCCCTGATTGGCAGAGACTATGGGATGAATTTGTGTAGGAGGAGACCCGCATGGGTCAAGGATCAGGCTCATCCAGCAATGCCCCACAGATTGTGGATGAGGAGGCTCTAGCCCTTACAGGGAAGAGCAAGGGGAAGGCAAAGAAGAAGAAGGATGATAAGAAGAACCTTGAAGTGTCAAAGGTCAAGTGTTTTATTTGCCACAAGCAAGGACACTTTGCCTCCCAGTTCCCAGATAGGAAGAAGAAGAGTACCACTCAGATGGCTGGATTTGCAGAGGTGGATGAGTTCAGCAGGAACTTCGATGAGGAGGTTTGCTTGATAGCTTGCATGATAAGCACCACAAGGAGCAGCATATGGTACATCAATAATGGAGCATCTAGTCACATGACTGGACAAAAGAGATTCTTCAGAGACTTGCAGGAGGGTGGAACAGGGATCCACGTTGAGCTGGGTGATGATGCGTGGTATCAGGCGTAGGGAGTTGGCACTGTTTCATTTGAGAGGGAGTCTGGAAAACCCCTCAGTTTTGTTGATGTGTTATATGTTCCAGGACTGACCAAGAATCTTATATCAGTCTCCACTTTGGAGGACAAGGGATATTAGGTGAAGTTTCATGACCATAGAGTGTATATCAGGCCCAAGGGGTCACATAGGAGCTTGGATTGGGTGATTGGCAAAAGGAGCGGGAAAGTGTACAGATTACACTTTGAGCCGGCAAAGGCTCTAGTCAGTAGCAGCAGCAGCAGTCATGGTGAGTTGTGGCATAGGAGGATGGCATACTTACACCATGGAGCACTGAAGCATTTGAGACAGGAAGTCATTGGAGTTCCTTAGGTATAAGAGAAAAAGCATAACCACTGCAAGGGTTGTGCTTTGGGGAAGAACATCAGGAATCCTTTCCCATAGAGTGAGCACAAGTCTATGGAGCCCTTGGACTTGGTGCATTCGGATGTATGCGGACCTATGAGTGTACATTTGTTCAGTGGTTATAGTTACTATGTAACCTTCATTGATGACTATTCCAGGAAAACCTGGATCTATTTCCTGATTTCCAAGTCAGAGGTCTTTGAGAGGTTCTGAGAGTTCCAGACTCTTGTGGAGAACGAAACAGGAAAGAAAATTCGGGTGTTGAGGATAGACAACGGGGCTGAGTACACTTCCAATGAGTTCATGGAGTATTGTTTGGCTGAGGGGATCAAGGAGCACACTGTGCCTCATACCCCACAACAGAATGGAGTTGCAAAGCGAAAGAACAGGACTATGGTTGGAGCAACCAAGGCCATTCTATTCAGTGTTACACGGGGACGCGTCCCGGAGGGTCGGGGACGTGTTTCGGCGTTTCTTGCGTCCTAGGGACTCTGAAACTCCATCTGAAACGTTTCGAGACGTCCCTCTTTTGGCGAAACTTGGCGAGACGCAGACCGAAATGTTTCGGTGGGCGGATAAACTTGGCAAAACTTGGGGGGACTTCCTGGCGTCTCGGCCAAAAATCCGTAACTTCACTGAGACTTGTGGGCGTTCCGCCCCGAAACTCCGATTTTTTTCTTCTTCTTAATTTAAAAAAAATTAAAAAAGTTAAATGAATCATTAAAAAAAATTAAAACCATTCAACAAAACTTAAATTTTTATTGTTTATAAAGTTATAAACTTATATATTAAAATTTTAAATTTAAAACATAAAAAATATAAAAAACTAAATAATAATAAAATTTTAAATTTAAAACATAAACAAAAATATTAAAAACTAAATCTAATTTACAATGTCTAACCTAAAGTATATTATATAATTCTAAACTATGAATGGTCGTGAAACAAATACAATATCATACTATCTAGTATCATTGATTCATTTTTTCAATCACTTAAAAGTCAAATCTGAAGAATATTAAATATGATGTGTATGTTAGTCATATGACATAGATTCATATTGATATATAATATATTTATAAATTATTATTAATATAATGATAATCTTGATGAATCCTGTAATGTGTTTGAACTTTGAATTTTGCATTTACATTGCATGATTGTAGATTCCAGAGTGATGAATGTTTGTTATTGTTGGGATTTATATTTTTCATATTTTTAATATTTTTAAAATTTTTTATGACTGTCGCGTCCTGCTGTCCCCACTGAATTTCTCTAAATTTTGGGGGTGGTCTCCACACGTCCCGAATGTGTGTCTCCTCGAACCCGCGTCCCGCCGTCCCGGAACCTTGGGGAACATTGATTCTATTTGATCAGGGATTACCACTATTCCTCTGGGCCGAGGCATACAAGACTGCAATATACATTCTGAACAGGTGTCCCTACACAGCCTTGGGGAGGAAGACACCGGAGGAGGTCTTCACAGGCACTAGGCCAGATGTGAGTCACATTCGCATATTTGGCAGTGTCTGCGATTGTCATGTTCATGTTGACAATAGGAAGAAGCTGGACCCTTCTGGAGAGAAGGGGTTACTTGTTGGTTACAGCGAGATTTCGAAGGCATATAGAGTTTGCATTCTTGCTTGCAGGAGGATCATTGTGAGTAGGGATGTCCAGTTCGATGAGGACAGGACCTTGTGGAGATCTCTAGACTTACCAGCAAAGCAACAACCAACACAGGAGTCGGGAGTCAAGTTGGAGGAGGCAGATGTACAGGTACAGCTACCAACACAGAGCAGAGGTTCTAGTGTTCAGAGGGAGTTAGGTGGACAGGATCCTCTAATCATTGACTTGAAGGATGAGTTGCAGCAGGAGACGGATATCCATCAGCCGCAGTAGGTTGACACTAGGCCAAAGCCTAAGTGGTTTAGATCCACAGTGCAGGATTCCAGGCAGGTAGATCCTCCATAGACATCTTTTAAACGAAGTGTACCACGAGAGAGGCTTAGTTATATGGCATTGATGACAAAGTTGATTAACTCTGAACCTTCCAGCTTCGGGGAGGCTGCACAACATGATGTGTGGCAGGAAGGTATGGTTGAGGAGTATGACTCCATTATGAAAAACCAAGTATGGGAGGTTGTGCCGAGGCCACAAGGGAAAAAGGTGGTGGGATCTAGATGGATCTACAAGGTAAAGCATGCAGCAGACGGAAGCGTGGAGAAGTACAAGGCGCGCTTTGTGGCAAAGGGGTTTTCACAGGAGGGTATTGATTATGAGGAGATCTCCGCCCTTGTTGCCAGGTATTCTTCCATTTGGACCATTATCTCACTAGCAGCTGAGATGGGTTGGCGTGTCCATTAGATGGACGTCAAGACTACCTTCCTCAATGGAGAGATAGAGGAGGAGCTGTATATTGAGCAGCAGTGTTACAAATATCGTGTTGGCGAATATATCGCCAAGGGTCCAAAAAGAAATTATCGGATTTATCGGCAAAAATGTCGGCAAACATCGACAATATATCGGCAAAATAAAAAATACAAAAATATAAAAAAAATACAAAAAAAAGAAAAAAATCACAGTATAGTTGAAAAAATCGCCAAATATCGCCAAACATCGGCAAATATCATGATAAAATCGGTAAATATCGCGAGAAAATCGGGAAAAATCGCCAAAAAAAATCGGGGCGATATTTGCCAATTTTATCGCCAGTGAGTTAACATCGCGATATATCGCGATGTTGCCGATATTTGTAACACTGTCAATGAGCAGCCAGAGGGGTTTGATGTGGAGAACAGGGAGACGCATGTATGTAGACTGCATCGAGCTCTTTACGGGCTCAAGCAAGCACCTCGAGCATGGTACTCGAGGATTGACAACTATCTACAGGAGATGGGATTTCAACGGAGTGAGGTTGACCACAACCTGTACTTCTTGACAGGTGGGGTGCCTCTCATACGGGTCTTATATGTGGATGATCTCTTTTTGACAGGAGATGAGAGGCTGATTGGAAATTGTAAGTCCAACCTTGCAGTAGAGTTTGAGATGAAAGACCTTGGGCTGATGCATTACTTTTTGGGCTTGGAGGTTTGACAGAGAGATAGATGCTTCTTCATCGGACAGGGGAAGTATGCAGTAGAGATCCTGAAGTGATTCAGGATGGAGGACTGCAAGCCTATGGCCATACCTCTGGTTTCCAACTAGAGGAAGATTGATGCATCAGGATCAGACGGATTTGATCCTACCTAGTATCGTCAGCTTGAATCGCTTATGTATCTGATCAACACTCGACCAAACATCAGTTTTGCAGTCAACTCTTTGAGTCAGTTCATGGTGGACCCTCGGAGAGTGCATTGGACGGCTGCGAAGCACATACTTTGCTACATCAGAGGTACAGTGGAGTATGGATTGGTTTATGAGTGCAGGGGGAGTGTACAGTTAGCAGGTTTCACAGATGCTGACTGGGCAGGATGTGTAGAGGACTGGAAGAGTACTTCAGGTTACTGTTTCAGCATTGGAGATTAGGGGTTGTCTCTTGGTTCAGCAGGAAGTAGAAGTCAGTGGCATTGAGCTCGGCAGAGGCTGAGTACATAGCAGCCAACATGGCTACTTGTGAGGGTATGTGGCTGAGGAAGTTATTTGCAGGGTTGTTTGAGTGTGAGCTAGAGGCTACAGTAGTTCACTGTGACAATCAAAGTGGCATCAGGCTATCTGAGAATCCAGTGTTCCATGACCGAAGCAAACACATAGACATTAGATAACACTTCTTGAGAGATTGTGTTCAGAGGGGAACCATTCGGTTGGAGTACATATAGACAGATGAGCAGGCGGCGGACATTTTCACTAAGGCACTTTGCAGAGAGAGTTTTGTGAAGTTCTGGGATAAGTCGGGGTTGCTACCGAATCCCTTCCTCGTTGAGAGGGAGTGTTAAACTAGTAGCAACAAGGAAGGTATTCTTGCATGCACGTGTTCTTGCATGCATAAGACTTAAATTAGGAAACCAGTTGTATTTAATTTACTTTTCCTAAGTTTACTTTGGAAAATAAATTAAAGTGATTTAAATTAACTTTAGTGAACCACTAGTTAAAGTGAAAGTGAAATTAGGGTTTTTGCTTTACCACTAGTTAAAGTGAAAGTGAAATTAGGGTTTTCACTTTACCTAAAGTTATAAAAGAGAGATCAATTGGTGGAGAGAACACACACACTTGTATTCCGACAGAGACAGGATACAGACAGGGAGAGAAAGTCAAACATAGGATTTAGCTGAGAAGACGAAGGAGCGAGCAGCAGGATCATCGAGCTTCATACAGCTGGGCCGTACACTCACACAGGAGGGTGTTGAGGTTTAGTTGGGATTTGCCCAGTGATTCTACCTGGTACTGCATTCGCCAGGTTTGGGTGAATTTGTAGTGATTGTAAAAGTTCCATATTTTTTCATAATAAAATCTATATTTGACTGTTGCACCGGTTTTCCCATCTTGGGTTTTTCAGGGGGTTTCCATACCCAAAATAATAGTGTCAATATTGTGATGTGATGTTGTGAGTTATTTCTCAGTTTTATATTCCGTTGCATATTGTAAAAGATATTCATGTGTGGTTATAAGTTGATATTTTGCATGCACTGTTTAGCCCTAGTTGAGTATTAAAGGAAAATTTCAGTATAGACTGCAAAATTTGTGACTGGCAGCTTTATGGATTGTAAAAATCATGATTTGTTTTATGGATTGTGATTGGTGGTTTTACAGATTGGATCAAATGACGATTGTACGGAGCATGATTGGCAGCTACACAATTGATAGCTATACGACAACATAAAGAAAAAACAACGGTTGAATTCTGACGGTGGCTTGCAGACTGTTTAAACAAGAAAACAACTAGATTCATTGATTAACGACATGCAGGGATAAACCACAAAAAAAATGACAGATAGTTTCTTTGACGATTGAGGCTACGATGGATTTTATTGGCGGCTATCAACAAAAAAGAAAAAAATGACGTCTTTTGGAAATGACGGTTGGAGTAGGAACAATGACTATTGAAAGAAATTGACGGTTGGACAAAAATAAAATAACAGTTGCTGTAACTTTGATAGTTGAGCAAAAATAAAACGACGACTAGCTTTGGTGGAAAGAAAAAAAATGTGAGTGGTTGACAAAAAAATTGCAAGTGGGAGACATGGCTGCTTGTACAAATGGACTGGCCACTGTAAAATAATCGGTGGTGGCGGCTTCCTTCTCGTGGCTAAGCATCTTTAATTTCATGGCTTGATCTCAAACCTGCTCTGATACTATATTATGGAAATTGATAAACAAGAAACCCCTGATAGGGTTACGTCATCGAATCCATGAGAGCTCTGTATTATATGTTGAATATTGTAACTTCAAAAGATATTCTAAATGTATTTTACTAATGTACCCCAAGAGAGATGTTATTATTCCTCCGTCGGGATGTTACTATTGTATTTGGTCATCATAGAGTCATGAGGTAAAGCCTCCATTGTAAGTCGGGTCAATAGTACCCTAATAATGAATATAATATAATATTGTATTGAGTTTTCCTAAGTGAAGTCGGGCCAGTTAGTTAAGTGGGGCCGACTTGTTAGGTTAAAAGTCAAGTGACAAAAAGAGTATAAATAGAGGAGTTGTGTTCCTCATTTAAACACACACTCACTTGTGTATAGCGAATAGGAGAGAGAGAGAGAGAGAGAGAGAGAAGCTATATATGCTGGAAGGAGGTGCACCTGTCTAGGGTCTTGTCTTGTACTTTTGATACATCTTATACAGAGGAAGTTTTGCTGGGTTTTCTCCCCCATGAGGGTTTCCCAAGATAAATCTTTGTATTTTTTTTTGTGGTTGTGGTTGTCTATTTTTCAGTGATCCTTTTGCTTATGGTTATGCTGTTATGATGCTAAATGTTATAAGATATGATATAACCATTAAAAAATTAACATGCTATCAGAGCTACCCTGAAAGAAGTCTTTGTGCAACCGAAACACTGCTACAGCTACAACTATCGAAGATTAGGGTTTCATGCTTGAAAACCCTAGAAGACTAAAACTAGTCATGTTGGGACTTTCGCTTTATCTAGAGATTGGAGAAGGCTCAGGAGCTGAAACTTTTACAGGCCGAAGTTGAAATTTTGTTGTACCTTGTGTTAAAGTTTCAACCTCAGATTTGCTATAATCTAGGAGATGTGATTCCTCCAACTCAAGGTTCCAGCCTCTCCCATGATTCAGCCCTAAACATGTGATCTAGGGAGGATTGCTATATCTCGTGCTAGGAAGGTCCAAATGAAATTTCGCAAGATGTTGCAGATACGGCATGGACTGTAGTTTCTGTGGTCCGAGTTTCAAACCCCCAAGGTGAAACAATGACATGTGGAAGTCCGTACAAGTTCGCTATGCTAAACAGTCCTGAAATAAGTCACCTTGGGAAAATTCGCATATGTCCCAATTAGTGAAACAAATTCTGGTCTAACCTGTAGGGTTGGAAATAAGATAGACCAGGCAACCTCAGTACGAAGTTTTAGACTCAGAGGATCAGGAATTTCAAAGATGCAGCAGAAACAAGATCAGGCAATTCTGCAAAAGAAATTGAAGAAAACTAGGGCATCAGATATTTTGCAGTTTTGTTCACAGTTTTGGGAAAATGAGTATGTTGCTCAACTCGCTTTGAGGAGGCGCATCTTTTTATCCAATAAGATCTAAAAGATACCTAAGTTGAAAAATTAGGGTTTCTCTGTCAAACCCTAGGTCCACTAGAAGAAGTCTTCCAGAAAAGCTTTCAAGCAAGCATTGGATTGAAGCAATTTCATTGGTTAAAGAAGAAGCTGCAGATCTAGAATGAGATGAAGACAAAGCACAAGGAGTCTACCAAACAAGCAAAGATAAGTATTTGAATTGTCTTTTCTATATATGTCGTGTATTATGCATGATAGAATGTTTGCATTAATGATAGTATACTACTAATATGCATGTGAGAGGTAAGTAGCCCATGGTGCTATACAACACTCCATTGCTACTTATCTAGAATGAAACCTCTTTGCTGACATATTGGATTAGTGCACAATCTCAATGATGTCATGGTAGAGATGGAAGGCATATAGAAAGTTTCCGTGAGATATGGATGAATGTTGTATTGGCTAAAATAGTTGCATGATTATATCCTTGTACATAAGAATATGTCACTATGAATATGTCTTATGTAATGATGCAACTGGTGCATTTGACTTGTAGGAAAGACCGCGTACAATCGCCTACAAGAAAAGAAGGATGAGACTTGTTCCGAAGAACAAGTGATGACAATTCAAAATTCACTCCAGTAAACATACATGAACATGAAGCTCCTAGGGTCAGAGACATCGTGACGGAAGAACGAGCTTCAGAAAAATATAAGAGAGTGGTAGATCTACCTCAAGAGATAAAAACCACCTTGGGCACACGAGATAACTCAAGATGAAGAAAAGTATGGCGGGACTTCCAACTAAAGTAAGAGGCCTCGGATACACCCTAGTTGTGTGGCACAATTGAGTGATATCGTTGATGCAAACCCTTCTTGCTATGGAAGAAGCTATGATCAAAGAGTCCCAGTTGATCATGGGGAATGATGTCTAGGATATGGTTCTGAGACCTGAAGAGAAGTCCGTAGTGTCTTCCATATGGATCTAGAAGAACAAGTATACAAAGCAAGGTTCGTGGTTTGTCTCAGAAAGAATAGACTATTGCATGACATACTCTATTGACCAGACACACTTCTTTAGTGAAGTAGAAGTATATATCGAGCAAAGAACCACCTGTGCAGAATAGGATTTGTACGAGCTTAGAAGGCACCCATAGATAAGCACATCTAGTTACATAAGGAGCTTGAAGATCACCTAGAGTGATGAATATCTTAACCTTTGCTACAAGGTTGAAGATGGAAACCTATAGAAGATACCAAGCTCACAGATGGGTGCAAGATGAAATTTTCGACAAAGTTCAAGATAAAGGATCTTGGTATCTAGTAGCCCGAGATGGTTACATAGAAGATCAGTAGCAGAGGATGCTACCTGTCACTCCAGTACAGAATGTAGAGGGAGGATGATGCTATGCTTCAAGGGAAGTGACTACAGAAGATCTTCGTGTTCGACATGGTACTACAAGATGGACAACTTCTTGATGGACTAAGGATTTACCGAGAGTAAAGTGGGTTCCAACCTTCAAGGTTGAATGCGGAAGATTGGGATATGTCGATGACTTGACAGGATGAACTCATGGTAGAAGCAATGAAGGAAGAATACCGGTCATGTTTGGGATATAGTACCCAAACCAGAAAACAAGAGTGTGGTATCTTCCAAGTGGATTTTCAATATAAAACATGCTGCTGATGGAAGTCTTGAAAAATACAAGATTTGTGGCTAGAGGATTCCCTCAAGAGAGATGGAATTGATTATGAAGAGACATTTGCTCTAGTAGCAATGTACACTTCCATCAAAACCATCATGGCACTTGCTTCCATGATGAAGTGGAATCTACACCAGATGGATGTAAAGACAACCTTTCTTAATGGTATGATTGAGGAAGAGGTTTACATCGAACAACCACAAGGATTTGAAGTTGAAGACAGAGTGACTCATGTATGTAAGTTGAAAAAGGCTCTGTATGGACTGAAGCAAGCCCCTAGAGCTTGGTATGGAAGAATAGATAGCTTCTTGACAAGCTTGGGATTTACCAAAAGTAAAGCTGACCCTAACCTTTACCTTAAGGTTATGAATGATGAACCTGTCATAGTATTGCTATATGAGGATGATTTATTTCTTACAGGAAATGAGAAACATATCATAGAAAGCAAGAAGAAGCTAGCTGAAAAATCCAAGATGAAAGATCTTGGAATTATGCATTATTTCCTCGGGCTGGAAGTGTGGCAGAGCCCATAAGGAATCTTTTTGAACCAGGGAAAGGATGCAGTGGAAATCTTAAAGAGATTTGATATGTTGGATTGTAAAGCCATGGCCACACCCATGGATACCAACCTGAAGCTGTTATCTGATGAATCATTAGAGTTGTTGATATTTGACGAATACAAGGCCAAATATATGCTTTGCTATGAACACCTTAAGTCAGTATCTAGTTAAACCTAAACAGGTTCACCTGATAGCTGCAAAGCATGTGATGAGGTACCTAAAAGGTACAATAGACTTGGGAGTTAACTATGGTAGACATCATGGCTACATATTGTATGGTTATATGGATTCAGATTGCGTAGGAAGTGCCGCAGACAGAAAGAGCACCTCAGGTGGATGTTATTGTCTGGGATTTGCCATGATCTCATGGTTTAGTAAGAAACAGTCCAGTGTTGCTCTCAGTACAACTGAAGTAGAGTACATAGCAGCTTGCTCTGCTAGTTGTGAAGTGATATGGCTTTGAAAACTGATGTTAGGACTATTTGACATGGAGTTGGATACCACATTGATTCTTTGTGACAACTAAAGTTGCATAAAGATGACAAAGAATCCTATGTTCCATGATAAATCGAAGTACAAGAAATCGATATTTTTATATAAGGGATATGGTAAAAAAGGGAGCTATAAAGCTCCATTTTGTGAGTACCGATGAGTAAGTTGCTAATGTGCTAACCAAGCCTCTATCTCGAGTAAGTTTGAATATTTCCGTGACAAGCTTGGTGTAGTTCGAAAAGACTTTCCTCGCAAGGAGGAACAGTGATGAGACTACAAACTTTCCTTGAAAGAAGGAATGGATCCTCCCAGGAAAGGAGGAGTGATGATAAAGCTGACATCGATGATGGGATAACAGTGATGCTCCAGTATGAAAGAGGCCATGTGCGCCTGATGCTGACAAGATCTGACATCCACTTGTGGACGATAGTTTCCTCTCTTGAGGATTGCAGGTATAACACTTTGTTCATGAGAATGGTCCTTACTAGTTAAGGATGGCCCTGAAGATGTTACTCTCTCATGGAGAGTACCCACATTTAGTTGTGGATACCGTAGTATAACACTCGCTTGGGAGTGGTCCTAGCCTTGGTGGCTGAGGATGTTCTACGACAAGGGCCGACACATAGGTGCGGTCGAGATCTGCTCCGGAGACAATGATCTTGTATGGAGAGTATGCCTACATTCACATGTAGATACCGTAGTATAACACTCACTTAGGAGTGGTCCTAGCTTTGAAGCTGAGGATGCACTATGATGAGTCCTCACGGACGACAAAGCCTACATCTAGGTGTGGTCGAGATCTACATTCAGTTGTAGACGATTCAACTAGTTGATATTTTGGACCCTCCTTGTTAAGGGGGAGTAGGCCGATGGAGGATTGCATTGTCCTTGGACTTATGTCCTAAAGTGATTGGGATTGACCATCTCATAAGAGACTCAGATGAGGATAGAATCATCCTTGGACCTATGTCCTAAAGTGATAGGGATTGACCATCCCGTAAGTGGATCATATGGAGGATTGCATCGTCCTTGGACTTATGTCCTTGGACTTATGTCCTAAAGTGATAGGGATTGACCATCCCGTAACTGGCTCAAATGGAGGATTGCATCATCCTTGGACCTATGTCCTAAAGTGATAGGGATTGACCATCCCGTAAGTTGCTTAAATGGAGGATTGCATCATCCTTGGACCTATGTCCTAAAGTGATAGGGATTGATCATACCACAAGGAGATCATGTGTACTGCATGTAGCGTGGTGGAAAAGGATTGAGGAGATCAAAGTGCTGCTGCAAAGGATTGAGAAGATCGAAGTGCTGCTGCAAAGGATCAAGAAGATCGAAGTGCTGTTGCACAGGATCGAGAAGATCAAAGTGCTGCTGCAAAGGATCGAGAAGATCGAAGTAATGCAAATGATCAAAGATTGTGTTAAACTAGTAGCAACAAGGAAGGTCTTCCTGCATGCATGTGTTCTTGCATGCAGAAGACTTAAAATAGGAAACCAGTTGTATTTGATTTACTTTTCCTAAGTTTACTTTGGAAAATAAATTAAAGTGATCTAAATTAACTTTAGTGAACCACTAGTTAAAGTGAAAGTGAAATTAGGGTTTTTGGTTTACCACTAGTTAAAGTGAAAGTGAAATTAGGGTTTTCGCTTTACCTAAAGTTATAAAAGAGAGATCAATTGGTGGAGAGAACACACTTGTATTCCGACAGAGACAAGATACAGACAATGAGAGAAAGTCAGACAGAGGATTTAGCCGAGAAGACGGAGGAGCGAGCAGCAGGATCATTGAGCTTCGTACAGCTGGGCCGTACACTCACACAGGAGGGTGTTGAGGTTTAGCTGGGATTTGCCAAGTGATTCTGCCGGGTACTGCATTCGCTAGGTTTGGGTGAATTTGCGGTGATTGTAAATGTTCCATATTTTCTCATAATAAAATCTATATCTGACTGCTGCACCGGTTTTCCCATCTTGGGTTTTTTCGGGGGTTTCCATACCCAAAATAATAGTGTCGATATCGTGATGTGATGTTGTAATTTATTTCTCAGTTTTATATTCTGCTGCATACTATAAAAGATATTCATGTGTGGTTATCAATTGATATTTTGCATGCACTGTTTAGCCCTAGTTGAATATTAAAGGAAAATTTACATGGTATCAGAGCTCTGGTGAGCTAAAGTTGAGAGATTTGCAGCAGCAGTGATAGATCGGGGGCATATCTATAAGAAGACACAAACCTAGACATCCAGATCTAGGGTTTGACAGGTACACCTCACTATGGCTGTGTGGTTGAGAGTTGAGGATAGACTCCAGGGTGCTCAGAACTTTCCTACATGGAAAGAAAGGATCACAAGGATTCTGGACGTTAGTGATGTAGAGGAGCACATTGACTCCACCAAGGTTGCACCCACAGATCCGGCAGATTTAGCAGCTTGTAAGAAGATTGATTCCAGAGCCGTGCTGATTATCATGGATGGAGTGAAGGACCATATAGTCCCTCACCTTTCTAGTAAGAAGACCGCAGCAGAGATGTGGACGGCTTTGGAGAGTCTATACCAAAGCAAGAACGAGAACCGAAAGATGGTGTTGCAAGAGAGGATGTGTAGCACGAAGATGGCCAAGGGAGAAGGAGTGGTGCCTTATCTCACGAGGCTCACACAGATCAGGGACGAGCTTGGAGTTGTTGGCTCTAAGACTGATGATGAGGAGCTAGTTCGAATAGCCCTTAATGGCTTCTCTAAGCCATGGGACACCTTTGTCAAAGGTGTTGTGGCTAGGGAGAAGCTCCTTGATTGGCAGAGACTATGGGATGACTTTGTGCAGGAGGAGACCCGCATGGGTCAAGGATCAGGCTCATCCAGCAGTGCCCCACAGATTGTGGATGAGGAGGCTCTAGCCCTTACATGGAAGAGCAAGGGGAAGGCAAAGAGGAAGAAGGATGGTAAGAAGAACCTTGACGTGTCAAAGGTCAAGTGTTTTATCTGCCACAAGCAAGGACACTTTGCCTTCCAGTGCCCAGACAGGAAGAAGAAGAGTAGCACCCAGATGGCTGGATCTGCAGAGGTGGATGAGCTCAGCAGGAACTTCGATGAGGAGTTCTGTTTGATAGCTTGCATGGAAAGCACCACAGGGAGCAACATATGGTACATTGACAGTGGAGCATCTAGTCACATGACTGGACATAAGAGATTCTTCAAAGACTTGCAGGAGGGTGGAATAGGGATCCACGTTGAGCTGGGTGATGATGCGCGGTATCAGGCGCAGGGAGTTGGCACTGTTTCATTTGAGAGGGAGTCTGGCAAACCCCTTAGTTTTGTTGATGTGTTATATGTTCCAGGACTGACCAAGAACCTTATATCAGTCTCCACTCTGGAGGACAAGGGATATCAGGTGAAGTTCCATGACCATAGAGTGTATATCAGGCCCAAGGGGTCAGATAGGCATTAGAGGAAATTTGGGGACTAAAATGGGCCTTATAAGAAAACGCGCCAACAATAAGTTCTTGTGAGTTGGAATTCAAGAACCAATAGAATTCCAATCAAATGAGTCAACCATAATGGTTGAATTGACATATTTGTCATAAAAAAAACTACTTTTTTTGTTCGTATTTTCGACATATCTTCCTGTGTTTTTACTCAAATTTCGATCGGGAGAGCTCGTTGGATGCGGAATTTGATTCCACATCCAACACGTCCCTACACTGCATACTTTTGACGGACCCCGCTACCCCAAAAACAAGAAATACTTGAAATACCCCATTCGTTCAGTGGTTACAGTTACTGCGTAACCTTCATTGATGACTATTCCAGGAAAACCTGGATCTATTTCATGAAGGCCAAGTCAGAGGTCTTTGAGAGGTTCCGAGAGTTCAAGACTCTTGTGGAGAACCAAATAGGAAAGAAGATTCGAGTGTCGAGGACAGACAACGGGGGTGAGTACACTTCCAATGAGTTCATGGAGTATTGTTCGGCTGAGGGGATCAAGAAGGAGCACACTGTGCCCCATACCCCACAATAGAATGGAGTTGCAGAGCGGAAAAACAGGACTATGGTTGGAGTAGCCAAGGCCATGCTATTTGATCAGGGATTACCACTATTCCTCTGGGCCGAGGCATACAGGATTGTAGTATACATTCAGAACAGGTGACCCCACACAGCCTTGGGGAGGAAGACACTAGAGGAGGTCTTCACAGGCACTAGGCCAGATGTGAGTCACATTCGCATATTTGGCAGTGTTTGCTATTGTCATGTTCATGCTGACAATAGGAAGAAGCTGGACCCTTCTGGAGAGAAGGGGTTACTTGTTGGTTACAGCGAGATTTCGAAGGCATATAGAGTTTACATTTCTGCTCGCAGGAGGATCATTGTGAGTAGGGATGTCTAGTTTGATGATGACAGGGCCTTGTCGAGATCTCTTGACTTACCAGCAGAGCAGCAGCCAACACAGGAGTCGGGAGTCAAGTTGGAGGAGCCAGATGTACAGGTACAGGTACACACAGAGCACATGTTCTAATGGTCAGAGGGAGTGAGGTGGACAGGATCCTTCAGTCATTGACTTGAAGGATGAGCTACAGCAGGAGACGGATATCCAACAGTCGCAGCAGGTTGACACTAAGTGGTTTAGATCCACAGTGTAGGATTCCAGGCAGGTAGATCCTCCACAGACATCTTTTAGACAAAGTGTACTACCAGAGAGGCTTAGTTATATGGCATTGATGACAGAGTTGATTAACTCTGAACCTTCTAGCTTCAGGGAGGCTGAACAACATGATGTGTGGCAAGAAGCTATGGTTGAGGAGTATGACTCCATTATGAAAAACCAAGTATGGGAGGTTGTGCCGAGGCCACAAGGGAAAGAGGTGGTGGGATCCAGATGGATCTACAAGGTGAAGCATGCTGCAGACGGAAGCGTTGAGAAGTACAAGGCGCGCTTCGTGGCAAAGGAGTTTTCACAAAAGGAGGGTATTGATTATGAGGAGACCTTCGCCCCTGTTGCCAGATATTCTTCCATTCGAACCATTATCTCACTAATAGTTGAGATGGGTTGGCGTGTCCATCAGATGGACGTCAAGACTGCCTTCCTCAATGGAGCTATAGAGGAGGAGGTGTATATTGAGCAACCAGAGGGGTTTGATGTGGAGAAGAGGGAGACGCATGTATGCAGACTGCATCGAGCTCTTTACGAGCTCAAGCAGGCACCTCGAGCATGGTACTCAAGGATTGACAACTATCTATGGGAGATGGGATTTCAGCGGAGTGAGGCTAACCACAACCTGTACTTCTTAACAGGTGAGGTGCCTCTCATACTGGTCTTATATGTGGATGATCTCTTTTTGACAGGAGATGAGAGGCTGATTGGAGGCTGTAAGTTCAACTTTGCAGTAGAGTTTGAGATGAAAGACCTTGGGCTGATGCATTACTTTTTGGGCTTGGAGGTTTGGCAAAGAGATGGATGCTTCTTCATCGGACAGGGGAAGTATGCAGTAGAGATCCTAAAGAGATTCAGGATAGAGGACTGTAAGCCTATGGCCATACCTCTAGTTTCCAATTGGAGGAAGATTGATGCATCAGGATCAGACGGATTTGATCCTACCTCGTATCGTCAGCTTATCGGATCGCTTATGTATCTGGTCAACACTCGACCAGACATCAGCTTTGCAGTCAACTCTTTGAGTTAGTTCATGGTGGACCCTCGGAGAGTGCATTGGACGGCTGCGAAGTACATTTTTCGCTACATCAGAGGTACAGTGGAGTATGGATTGGTTTATGAGCGCAGGGGGAGTGTACAGTTAGCAGGTTTCACAGATGCTGACTGGGCAGGATGTGTAGAGGACCGGAAGAGTACTTCAGGCTGCTGTTTCAGCATCGGATCAGGGGTTGTCTCTTGGTTTAGCAGGAAGCAGAAGTCAATTGCATTGAGCTCAGCAGAGGCTGAGTAGATGGCAGCCAGCATGGCTGCTTGTGAGGGTATGTGGCTGAGGAAGTTACTTGCAGGGTTGTTCGAGTGTGAGCTAGAGGCTACAGTAGTTCACTGTGACAATCAGAGTGGCATCAGGCTATCTGAGAATCCAATGTTCCATGACCGGAGCAAACACATAGACATCAGATACCACTTCTTGAGAGATTGTGTTAAGAGGGGAACCATTCGGTTGGAGTACATACAGACAGATGAGCAGGTGGCGGACATTTTCACCAAGGCACTTTGCATACAGAGTTTTGTAAAGTTCAGGGATAAGTTGGGGTTGCTACCGAATCCCTTCCTCGTTGAGAGGGAGTGTTAAACTAGTAGCAACAAGGAAGGTCTTCCTGCATGCATGTGTTCTTGCATGCAGAAGACTTAAAATAGGAAACCAATTGTATTTAATTTACTTTTTCTAAGTTTACTTTGGAAAATAAATTAAAATGATTTAAATTAACTTTAGTGAACCACTAGTTAAAGTGAAAGTGAAATTAGGGTTTTTGCATTACCACTAGTTAAAGTGAAAGTGAAATTAGGGTTTTCGCTTTACCTAAAGTTATAAAAGAGAGATCAATTGGTGGAGAGAACACACTTGTATTCCGACAGAGACAGGATACAGACAAGGAGAGAAAGTCAGACAGAGGATTTAGCCGAGAAGACGGAGGAGCGAGCAGCAAGATCATCGAGCTTCGTACAGCTGGGCCGTACACTCACACAGGAGGGTGTTGAGGTTTAGCTGGGATTTGCCAAGTGATTCTGCCGGGTATTGCATTCGCCAGGTTTAGGTGAATTTGCAGTGATTGTAAAAGTTCCATATTTTCTCATAATAAAATCTATATCTGACTGCTGCACCGGTTTTCCCATCTTGGGTTTTTTCGGGGGTTTCCATACCCAAAATAATAGTGTCGATATCGTGATGTGATGTTGTGATTTATTTCTCAGTTTTATATTCCGCTGCATACTGTAAAAGATATTCATGTGTGGTTATCAGTTGATATTTTGCATGCATTGTTTAGCCCTAGTTGAATATTAAAGGAAAATTTACAGATTGAAGTGCTGCTATGAAGGATCGAAAGATCGAAGTGTTGCTGCAAAAGGATCAAGTGATCATGTGCTGCATAAGATGAAGACATTGAAGAGTAACTGTTCCAGTTACTGATGACTGTTGAAAACTTCCTATGACATATAGATATGTATGACCTTGATTATGTTGCAGATGCCCTCTCTCTCATTACTCCTATAGTTTATGATGATGTTGTCAATAGAATAACCTTCTCGTTAAGGGGGGGGGTGTTGAATATTGTTACTTCAAAGGATATTGTAAATGTATTTTACTGATGTACCCCAAGCGAGATGTTATAATTCCACCGTCGGGATGTTGCTATTATATTTGGTCATCATAGAGTCATGAGGTAAATCCTCCATTGTAAGTCAGGTCAATAGTACCCTAATGAATATAATATAATATTGTATTGAGTCTTCCTAAGTGAAGTCAGCCCAGTCACTTAAGTGGGGCCGATTTGTTAGGTTAAAAGTCAAGTGACAAAAAGAGTATAAATAGAGGAGCTGTGTTCCTCATTTAAACACACACTCACTTGTGTATAGCGCATATGAGAGAGAGAAGATATATCTGCTGGAAGGAGGCGCACCTGTCTGGGGTCTTGTCTTGTACTTTTGATACATCTTATACAAATGAGGTTTTGCTGGGTTTTCTTCCCCATGAGGGTTTCCCAGGATAAATCTGTGTTCTTTTGTGTGGTTGTGCTTTTCTATCTTTCAGTGATCCTTTTGCTTATGGTTATGTTGTTATGATGCTAAATGTTATAAGATATGATATGACCATTAAAAACTTAACATGGTATTAGAGCTACCCTGAAAGAAGTTTTTGTGCAGCCGAAACACTGCTACAGCTACAAGTATTGAAGATTAGTGTTTCATGCTTGAAAACCCTAGAAGACTAAAACTAGTCATGTTGGGACTTTCGCTATATCTAGAGATTGGAGAAGGCTCAGGAGCCGAAAATTTTACAGGCCGAAGTTGAAATCTTGCTGTACCCTGTGTAAATGTTTCAGCCTCAGATTCACTATAATCTAGGAGATATGATTCCTCCAAGTCAGGGTTCCAGCCTTTCCTAGGATTCAACCTTAAACAGGTGACCTAGGGAGAATTGCTATATCTCGAGCTAGGAAGGTCCAAATGAAATTTTGCAAGATGTTGCAAATAGGGCATAGATTGTAGGTTATGTGGTTCGAGTTTCAAACCACGAAGGTGAAACATTGACACGTGGAAGTCCGTACAAGTTCGCTATGCTGAACAGTCCTGAAATAAGTCACCTTGGGAAAATTCGGATATGTCCTCATTGGTGAAACCAATTCTGCACTAGCTTGTGGGGTTGGAAATAAGACAGACTAGGCGACCTCAATACGAAGTTTCAGACTCAGAGGATCAAGTATTTCGAAGATGCAACAGAAACAAGATCAGGCAATTCTGCAGGAGAAATTGAAGAAAACTAGGGCATCATATATTTTGCAGTTCTGTTCACAGTTTTGGGAAAATGAGTATGCTGCTCAGCTCGCCTTGAGAAGGCGCATCTTTCTATCCAATCAGAACTGAAAGATACCTAAGTTGAAAAATTAGGGTTTCTCTGTCAAACCCTAGGTCCACTAGAAGCAGTCTTCCAAAAAAGCTTTTAAGCATGCATTCAATTGCAACAATCTCATTGTTTAAAGAAGAAACTGCAGACCCAGAAGGAGATGAAGACAAAGCACAAGGAGTCTACCAAACAAACAAAGATAAGTATTTAAATTGTCTTTCCTATATATGCTGTGTATTATGCATGATAGAATGTTTGCATTAATTACAATATACTACTAATATGCATGTGAGGGTTAAGTAGCCCATGGTGCTATACAACACTCCATTGCTACTTATCTAGAATGAAACCTCTTTGCTGACATATTGGATTAATGCACAATCTCAATGATGTCATGGTAGAGATGGAAGGCATATAGAAAGTTTTCGTGAGATATGGATGAATGTTGTATTGGGTAAAATAGTTGCATGATTATATCCTTGTACATAAGAATATGTCTTATGACATATTGGATTAGTGCACAATCTCAATGATGTCATGGTAGAGATGGAAGGCATATAGAAAGTTTTCGTGAGATATGGATAAATGTTGTATTGGGTAAAATAGTTGCATGATTATATCCTTGTACATAAGAATATGTCTTATGTAATGATGCAATTGGTGCATTTGACTTGTAGGAAAGACTGCGTACAATCGCCTACAAGAAAAGAAGGATGAGACTTGTTCCGAAGAACAAGTGATGACAGTTTAAGATTCACTCCAATAAACATACATGAACCCGAAGCTCCCTGGGTTAGAGACACTGTGGCGGAAGAAAGAGCTTCAGAAGAATTAAGAGAGCAGTAGATCCACCTCGAGAGATGAAGACCACCTTAGGCACGAGAGATAACTCAAGATAAAGAAAAGTATGAAATAACTTCCAACTAAAGTAAGAGGCCTCGGATACACTCTATTTGTGTGACACAATCGAGTGACATCGTTGATGAAAACCCTTCCATATATGAAAGAAGCTATGATCAAAGAGTGCCAGTTGATCATGGGGAATGATGTCTAGGATATGGTTTCGAGACCTGAAGAGAAGTCTGTAGTGTCTTCCATATGGATCTACAAGAACAAGTATACAAATCAAGGTTCGTGGTTTGTCTCAGAAAAAATAGACTATGGCATGACATACTCTATTGACCATATACACTTCTTCAGTGAACTATAAGTAATATATCGAGCAAAGTACCACCTGTACAGAATAGGCTTTGTACGAGCTCAAAGGGCACCCATAGATAAGCACATCCAGTTACATAAGGAGCTTGAAGATCGCCTAGAGTGATGAATATCTTAACCTTTGCTACAAGGTTGAAGATGGAAACCTATAGAAGATAACAAGCTCACAGATGGGTGCAAGATGAAATTTTCGACAAAGTTCAAGATAAAGGATCTTGGTATTTAGTAACCTGAGAGGATGCTACCTGCCACTCCAGTACAAAATGAAGAGGGAGGATGATGCTCCGCTTCAGGGGGAGTGACTAGAGAAGACTTCGTGTTCGACATGGTACGGCATGATGGACAACTTCTTGATAGACTAAGGATTTACCGAGAGTAAAGTGGTTTCCAACATTCAAGGTTGAATGCAAAAGTCTGGGATATGTCGATGCCCTGATAGGATGAACTCATGGTAGAAGCAATGATGGAAGAATACTGGTCATGTTTGGGATATAGTACCCAAACTAGAAAACAAGAGTGTGGTATCTACCAAGTGGATTTGCAAGATAAAACATGTTGCTGATAAAAGTCTTGAAAAATACAAGATTTCTGGCTAGAGGAGTCTCTCAAGAGAGAGGGATTTGATTATGAAGAGACATTTGCTCTAGTAGCAAGGTACAGTTCCATCAGAACCATCATGGCACTTGCTTCCATGATGAAGTGGAATTTGCACCAGATGGATGTAAAGAAAAGCTTTTTGAATGGTATGATTGAGGAAGAGGTTTACATCGAACAACCACAAGGATTTGAAGTCGAAGACAGAGTGACTCATGTATGTAAATTGAAAAAGGATCTGTATGGACTGAAGCAAGCTCCTACAGCTTGGTATGGAAGAATAGATAGCTTCTTGACAAGCTTGAGCTTTACCAAAAGTAAAGTTGATTCTAACCTTTACCTCAAGGTTATGGATGATGAACCTGTCATACTATTGCTGTATGAGGATGATCTATTTTTGACAGGAAATGAGAAACATATCACAGAAAGCAAGAAGAAGCTAGTTGAAGAATTCGAGTTGAAAGATCTTGGATTGATGCATTATTTTCTCGGGCTGGAAGTGTTGCAGAGCCCAAAAGGAATCTTTTTGAACCAAGGAAAGGATGCAGTGGAGATCTTAAAGAGATTTCATATGTTGGATTGTAAAGCCATGGCCACACCCATGGATACCAACCTGAAGTTGTTATTTGATGAATCATTAGAGTTAGTGGATGTGACTCAGCATAGACAAATTATTGAGTCTTTGATATTTGATGAATACAAGGCCAAATATATGCTTTGCTATGAACACCTTAAGTCAGTACTAGTTCAACCTTGACGGGTTCTCCTGATAGCTGTAAAGCATTTGATGAGGTACCTAAAAGGTACAATAGACTTGGAACTTTACTATGGTAGACATCATGACTACAGATTGTATGGTTATACGGATTCGGATTGGGTAGGAAGTGTCGCAGACAGAAAAACCACCTCAGGTGGATGTTATTGTCTGGGATCCGCCATCGTCTCATGGTTTAGTAAGAAACAGTCCAGTGTTGCTCTTAGTACAGCTAAAGCAGAGTACATAGCAGCTTGCTCCGCTAGTTGTGAAGAGATATGGCTTCGAAAACTGATGTCAGGACTATTAGACATGGAGTTGGATACCACATTGATTCTTTGTGACAACCAGAGTTGCATAAAGATGACAGAGAATCCTGTGTTCCATGATAAATCGAAGCACATAAAAATCCGATATTTTTATATAAGCGATATGGTACAAAAGGAAGTTATAAAGCTCTAGTATATGAGTACTGATCAGCAAGTTGTTGATGTGCTGACCAAGCCTCTATCTCGAGTAAAGTTTGAATATTTTCATGACAAGATTGGTATAGTTTGAAAAGACTTTCCTCGCAAGGAGGAACAGTGATGAGACTACAAACTTTCCTTGCAAGAAGGAATGGATCCTCCCAGGAAAGGGGGAGTGATGATGAGACTGACATCGATGATGGGATGACACTGATACTCCACTATTAAAGAGGCCATGTGCGCTTGAAGATGCTGACAAGGTCCGACATTCACTTGTGGATGATAGTATCCTCTCTTGAGGATTGCAGGTATAACACTTTGTTCATGAGAATGGTCCTTATTAGTTAAGGATGGCCCTACAGATGTTACTCTCGCATGGAGAGTACCCAAATTTAGTTGTGGATACCGTAGTATAACACTTGCTTGGGAGTGGTCCTAGCCTTGGTGGCTAAGAATGTTCTACGACGAGGGCCGATACATAGGTGCGGTCGAGATCTGCTCCACAGACAATGCTCTTGTATGGAGAGTATGCCTACATTCACATGTAGATACCGTAGTATAACAGTCACTTAGGAGTGGTCCTAGCTTTGAAGCTGAGGATGCACTACGATGAGTCCTTATGGACGACAGGGTCTGCATTTAGGTGCGGTCGAGATCTTCATTCAGTTGTAGACGATTCAACTAGTCGATACTTTGGACCCTCCTCGTTAAGGGGAGTAGGCTGATGGAGGATTGCATCGTCCTTGGACTTATGTCCTAATGTGATAGGGATTGACCATCCTGTAAGAGGCTCAGATTAGGATTGCATCATCCTTGGACCTATGTCCTAAAGTGATAGGGATTGACCATCCCATAAGTGGATCAGATGGAGGTTTGCATCATCCTTGGACCTATGTCCTAAAGTGATAGGGATTGACCATCCCGTAAGTGGCTCAAATGGAGGATTGCATCATCCTTGGACCTATGTCCTAAAGTGATAGGGATTGATCATCCCGCAAAGAGATCATGTGTACTGCAGTTAGCATGGTGGCAAATGATCAAGAAGATCGAAGTGCTGTTGCAAAGGATCGAGAAGATCGAGGTGCTGCTGCAAAGGATCGAGAAGATCGATGTGCCGCTGCAAAGGATTGAGAAGATCGAAGTGCTGCTGCAAAGGATTGAGAAAGGTCAAAGTGTTGTTGCATAGGATCGAGAAGATTGTAGTGTTGTTGCAAAGGATCGAGAAGATCAAAGTACTGCTGCAAAGGATCGAGAAAATCGAAGTACTGCAAAGTATCAAAGATCAAAGTGTTGCTATGAAGGATCGAAAGATCGAAGTGTTGCTGCAAAAGGATCAAGTGATCATGTAGTGCATTAGATGAAGACAATGAAGAGTAATTGTTCTAGTTACTGATGAATGTTGAAAACTTCCTATGACTTATAGATGTATCACCTTGAAGATGTTGCAGATGCTCTCTCTCTCGTTACTCCTATAGTCTATGATGATGTTGTCAGTAGACCAACCTTCTCGTTAAGGTGGGGTGTTGAATATTGTAACTTCAAAGGATTTTCTAAATGTATTTTATTGATGTACCCCAAGGGAGATGCTATTATTCTATCGTCGGGATGTTACTATTGTATTTGGTCATCATAAAGTCATGAGGTAAAGCCTCCATTGTAAGTCGGGTCAATAGTACCCTAATGAATATAATATAATATTGTATTGAGTCTTCCTAAGTGAAGTCGGCCCAGTCAGTTAAGTGGGGCTGACTTGTTAGGTTAAAAGTCAAGTGACAAAAAGAGTATAAATAAAGGAGCTATGTTCCTCATTTAAACACACACTCACTTGTGTACAACGCATATGAGAGAGAGAGAAGATATATATGCTGGAAGGAGGCGCACCTGTCTAGGGTATTATCTTGTACTTTTGATATTTCTTATACACAAGAAGTTTTGCTGGGTTTTCTTCCTCATGAGGGTTTCCCAGGATAAATATTTGTGTTCTTTTGTGTGGCCGTGCTTGTTTATCTTTCAATGACCCTTTTGCTTATGGTTTTGTTGTTATGATGCTAAATGTTATAAGATCTGATATAACCATTAAAAACTTAACATTACACAACACAATGAATGATGATATTATTATTAGACGGTACTGTACACCGTTCCAATTAGTGTCCTCACTCTTATAGAGAGTCAGAGTGACCAAAACCCTAACCGTAATATGTCTAAAACCTTAAGATGCTTAAAACCCTAACTTTTGACCTAAAATCACTAAGGTGACTTTATTACATTTGTAGCTTGTTACCGTTAGAGTTGCACTTAGTCGAACTTTCAAGTAAGCCGTCAAAGATGAACAAAGAACTTGTTCAAACTTAGAGCTTAGAAGTCTATCGGGCTTTCTTGGCCCTTTTATTTTTTTGTATCACATGTTCATACCACCTTGGGGAAATTGTAAAAAATGTGTTAGCACGGGTTTTTTGTAAAGAACTTGGCTTCCTAGGACTTGGTTATCAAGCCAATTATTCCAAGGTGTTTTTTCCCTTGTTAATTATGTAATGCTGAATAAGCAATGCATAATTTTTGAGTTTTTCCCTTGCTCCAAAGTTGGAATGGTCGTCTTGGTGGTCAAAACCTGGAAGGTTATTAAAGTTCATGCGTTAATGTATATGAACATGCTAAACATGGATTTTGAGTCGTATGGACATGTGCTAGGTCCCCCTAAGTTTTTGTTCGATTCCAATAATTTTTTTTAATACATTTTTTAAGCCATTTTTTAATGGTTTATTTAAAAAACTTGTAAATGGCATAAAAACTTGATCCAAAGGTAGAATTTGGCGTGGGGATGCTCGTTTTCACACTTAAAGCATACTCTTTACCTCGAGACCCACTTTTCATATGCTTCGGGGGATTCAAAAGTCACTTAAAGCTGTTTTTCGTTAAAGAGGCATCAAAGTGGCATTAAATTGTTAAAGATGCGACCTTTTGACAAAATGACAAAGTTGAAAAAGTAAAAAAAGGACATGGGGTGACATGGCACCTTTTGTCCCCCGATGATGGCGACTTCTTCTTATGTTAAGAGCGTAATTTTTGATTAGTTTTAAGAGCAAGCAAATTACTTTAAATTTGAGGAAAGTGCCCTCCATCTCACGTGGTGATTGGTGTGTGTGTGGCAAACAAAACATGTTTCATTTACATGTTATCTCACATGAAGGCGACTTGATGGGGAGCTAAGTCGATTTCTTTAAGATTGGATTGGAGTGTTGGAAATTCACCATAAGTTAAGATATGCGCCCCTCTACAAGCTCGACGCTTTGGGTTTTGTGTCATCCAATGAAAGTTTGTGTTGGCATGTAGGTAGAGGCACATCTCTTGATTGAGATGTGGCACCCTCTCATCCAATTCATCTCTTCTAGATCCTAAATCAACTTAAAGGACTCGCCTTCACTCCCACACTTGGCCAATTCACCGTCAGTTAACTCTTGTTGAGGAATTCGCCTTCTTGGGCCACTCATGCTATAAATAAAGCATACCTCTCCCATTTCAAACTAGTGAGAGCTTTGGGAGCAGACACTGGCTATTGTAATCGTTCCATCTTTTTGTTAATGAGAATAAAAGAGACTTTGGAGGTCCATGTTGTGTGATGCTATTAAATTAGTGGATGTATTATCTCGGTTTCATGAGATAATTTGTATTTAGTCTTTGTGCATTTGTTTTATGAAGATCTAGCCTACTGGTAGGATTGGTATCACTTTTGTAGGAAAGATTATTAAAATTTGCTTGATTTAGTTAATCTTTTATCTGTTATAAGTTAGAGATTCAGGATCTATATGTTTCATTTGTTTATGCTCATATTCTCTTGGTTTCTAATCTTGTTTCATTTCTAGATTTAATGAGTTGTGTGCAAATATGTTGCTAGCTGCAGGTTATTTGATTTGAAGAAGCAAAGAGCTTGCTTGCTCTTGTTCTTTCAAATTTCTTTCGGAAGATAAAACCCTCGGTGTCCCACATGCCAAGACCTTCGAAGTTTTCTTTGCTCAAGGATCCACATTGCTACTCTTTCTCTTCATACCTCCTTTTCTTTGGTTACTATTTTATCTTGCAAATCGAATTAGATCTATCATTTCAAAGTTAAAATCATAATTAGATCTAGTTTCTTTTGCAACGTAAATAGGTGCTAGTTGTTTTATAAAGAAGTATCATTTGCAAGCTAGATCTAATATAGAGATTCTTTGTTTCTTAGCTGCCTTCTTGTTAACATCTAAAGGCTAGGATGAAAGTTTCGTCTTTTGGTATTTAAAAAGTTAAATTTTGCAAGATAAAAGTGCTTTCTATTGGCTGCCCTAAAACTGAGCCAAGATCCGCAAAGGACTTGTCCTTTTGTGTTATTTTGTCATTTCTTTAAAGTAGTTTAGCTTAGATTTTTTTTGTAGTATTTTCCCAAACACTCTTAAAGTGTTTGGGAGCATTTTTCTAATAAAGACGTTGGTTGTTGTATTTTTTATCTTTTGTCGAACAGGTAGAGAGGCACGCTGCTCAAATCTTGAGGTTTCAAGAGAACCAAAGAGTCTCTACTTACCCCTTTTTTTCATCCCCCTTCTCTCCTTTTACTTTTTTCGAAGAAAACTTGTAAACCCATTGATCTAGATTATGAAGATCACAGTGTCCCAAAAAGAGTTATTTCAAGGTTGTAACAATTGTAATAAAAGAGATTGAGAGGGTTGTATTAAGCCTTCTCAATCCATTCGGGGATCAGTGTGGTGTGCTTAGTTAGCTTAGTTCAATTTTTCTTTGATAGTTTAGTTGCTTTCCATTTCGTAAGAAAATGAATACTCACCCCATGCTTTCCCGAGTATCCCTTAAGGGTGAAAGAGATTCGTGGTAGGATTAATTAAAAAATTTTTGTTTTTCATTTTTATCATTTCTTAAAGCTTTTAAAATTAACCCGACTGTGCTCTCTCGAGTATCCCGTAAGGGGGAAAGAGACTCGCAACCACGAGTAGTTAGTTAATAAACATCACACTCGGGCTTTTAATAAAATTAACGAAGGCTCTTTCCTCGTATATTCTGCACTGCTACAGCTTGTCTAATCATCCGGTTCTACCAGAAAGGGATACGAGTTACTAGATTTAATAGGAAAATCCACATAAGCCTTCTTTTTGAGAAATCGGGAGGGTGCAAAGGAAGTTTACCATAGAGTCAAGGGGCTACTCTAAGCAAGTTATGCCTCGCCTCGTTGGACACTTGGTAAAGTTGCTTTCGTGCTCATTTCAAGAGAGCTTGTCTTATTGGGCCAAACCCAAAATTAACCCACTCCTTAATCAACTCATCTAACAAATCTTAAAACTTACCAACGAGACACTGCAATACTTTCATTGAGACTGCAGCAACCCTTATACACGAGCACTCCATATTCACTGGCATTGGTCTTCCGCATTTTTATGGTTAAATCAATTTCCGCATATTGTCATGAATGGTGTTTGAATTATCAATGCTGCTGTTATTATAATTCATTTGCAGTAACTCATTGTTAAGGTTTTAATTCATTTCACATTAACTCCTAGAATCAATCATTTATTTCGTAGAGTAAAAGCCTTAGATTTTACTTTTCATAGGGATTACCCCCCTTGGCTTCGCTAGGAGTTGGCCTAGATGGAGGAGCTGAGTATCAGGTGACAGCGCTTGGCTCAAGCTTGCCCCCAAGTTGCACCTGATGGCTTGAAGATTTCTGCCATGTGACCTGAGGTGCGAATTAGGCGGCAATTGTACAACGTTACAATCTGTGTCCTCACTCTTATAAAGAGTCAGAGTGACAAAAACCCTAACCCTAATATGACTAAAACCTTAAGATGCCTAAAACCCTAACTTTTGACCTAAAATCACTAAGGTGACTTTATTACCTTTCTAGCCTTATATCTTAACATTATTGCCTTGCTCATGTCAACTTTGCCTTATACCCAAATTCTTGGCCTTTTAACCCTCCTTTTGCAAAAGTGAGTTAGGGGATTAAAAACTAAAGATATCATGACCATTTTTCATTCAAGCAAAGGAAAATCTATTGTTTTCATTGTTATTAGCTAAGCAAATGTGGATTGGGGGCTTACTTCGATCTACCATATCATGTCAGGACCTAGTACTTATGACTCGTCATATTTAGTATCAATGTTTGTTGTACCACATGACATCTTATACATCTTATGTATCAGTTTTATTTTCATATTTATGTAACAATGTATTTTTAGTTTCATATTTATTGAAAAAAAGATTATTTTTGTATTTTTTTAAAGTTTCTCGATGTTTTCATCAATATTGTTGATAAATTATATTTTGGACTTGTTATCAACTAAGTTGCACCTAGTTGGACTTTCAAATGAGCCGATAAAGTTTGAACAAGCACACTTGTTCATTTTTCAGAGTTTAGAAGTCCGCCAGGCTTTTTCTGGGAGTTTTTTCAAAAGTTTTTGTAACACATGTTCATATCCCCTTGGGGAAATTGTAAAAAGTGTGCTAGCATGGGAAATTTTATAAAAGACTTGGCTTTCTAGACTTAGAGATCAAGCCGACTAGCCGATAGTGTTTTTTCCCTTGGTAATTATTTGTTGTTGAACAAACAACTTATAATTTTTAAGTTTTTCACTCACACGTCCAAAATTGAGGTAGTCGTCTTGGTGGTCAGGCCTTAGGGGGTTATTAGAGCCTATGTGTCAATGTTTTTAAACATTCTAGGCATTCGAATTGAGTCGTATGGACATGTGCTAGGCCTCCCTAGAGTTTTGTTCAATTCCGAGAAAATTAAATTTTCCCACAAAATTGGGCCATTTTTAATGGTTTAATTAAAAAAATTGTAAAAGGCATAAAAGCTTGATTTAGTGTCATTTTTAGCGTTTGGAGGCTTGTTTTCACACTTAGAGTGTCCTATTCATCTCGAGACCCACTTTTCATATGTTCCGGGCGGCTAAAACATTTCGTAAAGCATTATTTCTCTAAAGGTGCGTAAAAAAGAACAATTTAATGCTAATCATGAGACAAATTGGCACAAAAGGACAAATTTGAAAATGTCAAAATTGATTTGTTTAATTTATGGGGTTGTTATCCATTAAGTTGCACTTAGGGAATTTCCAGTGAGCCGCAAGAGTATTGAACAAGTCAGTTGTTCATTGTCAATGCTTAGAAGTTCTGTGGTTACATCAGGACCAATTGTGGTTTCTTTTTTAGTAAAATGCATGTCCATACCCCTTGGGGATGTTGTAATAAATGTCCTAACACAACAAACTTCTTGTAAAGGACTTGGCTTTCTAGGGCTTGGCCATCAATTCGATCATTCTAAGGTGTTTTTCCCCTTATCAATTATGAAATGCTGAATAAGCGATGTATAATTTTCGAGTTTTTCACCGCTCCTCCCATGCTGGAATTTTCATTTTGGTGGTTAAACTTGGGGAGGCTATTAAAGTTCATGTGTCGATGTATATAAGTGTGTTAGACATGGTTTTGAGTCATTATGGACATGTACTAGATCCCCCTTAGGATATTAATTTTTTTAATTTTTAAATTTTCAAAAAAAAAAAATTTTCCGCAATTTTAGGCCATTTTTAATAGTTTAAATGGAAAAATTCAAAATGTAATAAAAGTATGATCCAGAGTTAGTTTTTGGCGTGGGGATGCTCGTTTTCACACTTAGAGCATCCTCTTTACCCCAAAGGACACTTTTCATGTGATTTGGGCGACTAAAACATCTCGTAAGGCATTATTTCTCTGAAGGAGCTACAAAACGGCTAGTAAATGCTAAAGTTGCAACAATTTGGCACTAAAATCAAGATGAAAAAAAAACTTGTTTAAAAGGTGGGATGACATGGCAAAGAGGCCGATCATGGTATGCGACCTTTTTGAAATGATTAAAGAGTCAAAACTTTGGTTAATTTTTGAAGTGGCGAATGGTTTAGTTTGAGAGATGACGCCAACCATTTGAAGAGTGCGCCCACCATTTAATGACATCACATGTGGCATGGCAAATAAAGTTGTGACATTTTGGCAATAATAAATCAAGACCATGGCAACTTCTTCCATGAAGGTTGCGACTTGTTTAGACTTGGGTTGGATCGCAATCAATCAAAAGGAAAGGAAGGGGGTTGCGCTTTCCCTCATGAGGGAAGCACATCACATAGGTGTCATCCCAAGTATGGTGTGGTGGAGAGTTAGATGAGAGCGCACCTCTCTTATGAGAGGTGGCGCCTTCTCCATTAGAATGCCTCAATCAAGATCCTAAATCATCTCATGCAACTCAACGTGAACTCCACTTCGCTGGCACTTATGGAACCCCCCTCTCTCATTTGGTTATTTAAGCAAGCTCCCGGTTCTTTGTTTCTCATGGTCAGAGGACCAAAGGTCTGCTTTCGTTGTATTGCATTGTATTATTTTTGGAATAATAAAAGGCTTTGGAGGTCTCATGTGGTGCATGGCTCAAGTGTTGGATGATCATTGTCTCATGTTGTTGCTGAGGTAATCTGTAGAATTTCTTTTATGCATTTGCTCTTCCTTTTCATATCTAGCCTCATTGAAGGATTAGTACTAATCGGTAGGAGTGAGTGAAGTAGTTTCTTTGCTCTCTTAGTTAATTTATGTTCAAGATTTAGAATTTGCATGTTGATTTGCTTATCGGTATGCTCTTCTTGTCTTTAGCATGCGTTTTTCTTGGATTTGACAAGTCTCTTGGCAAGTGTGAAGGTGTTTTACAGGTGCTTCTCTTGGATTTGTGTGAGATCTTGCTTGCTTCTCTCACACTCCAAGAACTCATTGTTGAAGAGGCATAGTCTCTCCACTCTCCACCAACAGACTCCATAGTCCAAGCATTCCCAAGGTTGAGCTCTTTCCTTCTCTCTCTCTCTCTCCCTCAATTTTAAATCAAACTTTCCCCTTTCGTTATGGTTACTCACATGCTTAAGTAGTTTAGTTTCTCTTTCAAAGAATATCTAAAGTCTGATCTTTTTAAGCATGCTTCTAGATCTAGAATTGTAAAGCATCATCCTTAGAATAGATCTAGTATTGTTAAGTACTTGTGCATATTTTTCGATCATTCAATACTTAACTATTTTATGCTTTGAATGTTATATTTAGCACATTTGGTGCAGGATAGGTGGCTGGTCACTGATAATGCTGCTAATTGTAAGGCAACAAAAGCAATCATTAAGGATAAGTATCCCAACATATTTTGGTCAGGGTGTTTGGTTCACACGTTGAACCTTTTGATGCATGATATTGTTAAGATGAAGGACCCTAGTTACCGATGGATTGGCTTTGTACAAGAGAGGTAAGAAAATGATAAAATTTATTACCAACCATAGCATGGCCCACCACATTTTTCGCAATCACTCTAGGTTGGAGCTATTGAAGATTGCGAAGACTACATTTGCTAGCTACTACCTCACCTTTAGGAGGATATTGAAGGTAAGAGATGCATTGGCTAGTATGGTCTCAAGTGATTAATGGCAGGGATTAAAAAACAGAGCTGCAAGTGCATCTGATAGACATGACTTTTAGGAGGTGAAGGACACTGTTATTCATGATTAGTTTTGGGCACATGTTAAATATGTTCTATAGTTCACCAAGCCCATTTATAGTATAATCTGTTTTGCAGATACAAATTAGTTGGTGATTGGGGAGGTGTATGAGCAAATGGATAACATGCTTGGTCAAATCAAAGACATTGTTGAGCAAAGAGATGCAATCTTGTATGACCGTATTCATAAACATGTGGTCAAAAGGTGGGATAATTTGAATGTTCCACTCCATGCCCTTGCATATGTCCTTACCCCAAAATATTATTCTCCATCTTGGTTGGCCCAACTTGCACCTGTTGGTAGAGTTAGAAAAAGACCACACACAAATCCATAGGTGCAAAATGGGTATATGCTTGCATTAGACAAGTTGGTCCCTAATGAGGAGTGTGCTCAAGTACGGAGTGAATTGAGCCAATACATCAGTGAACATGGAGTCTTTGGTACCTTGCATGCAACCAAAGATCGAGAGCGGTTGAATCCTATCCGTTGGTGGAACATGTATGGCAGTGGTGCCACATATTTGCATAAATTGGCGGTGAGGGTGCTTTCACAAGTTGTTAACAGTTATTTTGTAGAGAGGTGTTGGAGCACCTACAACTTCATCCACAGTGTTAAGAGAAACAATTTGAATGTAGAATGGGCCGAAAGTTTGGTTTATGTGCATTACAACTTGAGGCTGTTGTCCCAATATTGTGAAGTGGCCAAGAATGACAGAACATTTTTGACTTGGGACAACAATCCAGGGGAGGCTAATGTGGAGGATGGAGCCATTGCATTAGTGCGCTTGGAGGATGAACTATTGGGTAATCATGATGGTGATCCAATTCATACATTAGAGATGCCACCCTCAACCATCAGCAGGTTTTCAGATGCAAGAGTTTTGCCTTTAGCTTCACAATGCCCGACAATCCGTGGGGGCCATTCATCTTCTTCTCATGTTCCACGATCACTTCCAGTAGCTCCTATTCCACCTAGAACACGAGAAAAAAAATTGGAAGTTTCTCGTGGCAAGAGGAAAACTTAGTAGATTACTAGAAAGTATCATAGTACTTTGTATTTCATGTTTATTGTGGCTTATTTTGTAAACATTATGGCCTACTTTGAAGTTTGAACTTTGAAAGTTTGACATTTGAATTTTGAATCTTGAAAGTTGAACCTACCTTTTGTTAGAAAACAACAATAAGGAAGGTCTTCTAGCATTGCATGTATACTTTCATGCTAGAGAGACATTAAACAGGAAGCCAAATCTATTAAAGTGATTTTCCTAAGTTTTGACTTAGGAAAATACTTTAATTAATCTAATTTGATTTTGACTTTAATGGAATCACTTTATTAAAGTGAAATATTGAAGTGAATGGCTAATCTAATCTTGGCAATTGATTCTCACCGGTGGATCTCATCCATAGATCCATAGTAAGGGTTAGGGTTTTCGCTTAGCCAATAAAGTTAAAAAGAGATTTGGTGGAGTGGACACGTACACACAGACAGGGAGAAGTCAGACGGAGGAGTTTGTAGAAAAGACAGAGGAGCAGCTGCACGACAAGTTTACCAGCCCGAACAGAGACTGTACAGATCGCAGAGAGGAGCAACGTCACTCGCAACAGGGGTACCATACAGACCGTACTGCTGTCGTCAACATCAGTACAGATTCTGTACAGGGTTGTATAGCTGACGCAGGGACGTACAACTGCGAAGAGCGGCAGTGCTTTGCTGTTGGGTTGCTCGGTGATTTTGTAGAGGTTTTCAATTTTCCAGGTTGGTGTATTTTACGTGTTGGTTGTAAAAGTTCCATATTTTGATAATAAAATTCCATATCTGAATCCTGCATCGGTTTTCCCTTTTTGGGTTCTTTTGGGGTTTCCATACCTAAAATAATAGTGTCTATATTGTGATGTGATGTCGTGAATGCTTCTCAGTTATTTATATTCTGCAACATACTAGTAAAGAAGGTCATGTGGTTATTTCAGTAAACAATTTAAATATACTGTTTTAGCCTTAGTTTGACCTTTGAAGGAAAATTTACATGGTATTAGAGCTCTGGTGAGCTAAATCTGAGAGATTTGTAGCAACAGTGATAGATCAGGGGCAAATCTATTGAAGACACAAACCTAGATTTTAGATCTAGGGTTTGACAGGTACACTTCAGTATGGTCGTGCAATTGAGAGTTGAGGATAGACTCTAGGGGGCTCAGAACTTTCCTACATGGAAAGAAAGGATCACAAGGATCCTGGATGTCAGTGATGCAGAGGAGCACATTGACTCCATGAAGGCTATGCCCATAGATCCGACAGAGTTGGTAGTTTGGAAGAAGATTGATTCCAGAGCCATGTTGATCATCTTGGATGGGGTGAAGGACCACATAGTCCCTCCCCTTTCGGGGAAGAAGACCGCATCAAAGATGTGGAAGGCTTTGGAAAGTTTGTACCAAAGCAAGAACGAAAACCGGAAGATGGTGCTGCAAGAGAGGATGCGCAATACCAAGATGGCCAAGGGAGGAGTGGTGCCTTATCTCACAAGGCTCACACAGATCAGGGACGAGCTTCGAGCTGCTGGCTCTAAAACAGAGGACGAGGAGCTAGTTTGTATAGCCCTCATTGGCTTCTCTAAGCCATGGGACACCTTTGTCAAGGGTGTTGTGGCTAGGGAGAAGCTCCTTGATTAGCAGAGATTGTGGGATGACTTTGTGCAGGAGGATACCCGCATGGGTCAAGGATCGTCCTCATCTAGCAGTGCCCCACAAATTGTGGATGAGGAGGCTCTAGCCTTGACATGGAAGAGCAAAGAGAAGGCAAAGAAAAAGAAGGGTGGTAAGAAGAACCTTGACATGTCAAAAGTCAAGTGTTTTATGTGCCACAAGCAGGGGCACTTTGCTTCCCAGTGCCCAGACAGGAAGAAGAAGAGCAACACTTAGATGGTTGGTTCTGCAGAGGTGGAAGAGTTCAACAGAAACTTCGATGAGGAGTTTTGCTTGATAGCTTGCATGGAAAGCACCACATGTAGCAGCATTTGGTACATCGACAGTGGAGCATCTAGTCATATGACTGGGCAGAGAAGGTTCTTCAAGGACTTGCAGGAGTGTGGAACAGGTATCCACGTTGAGCTCGGTGATGATGCGCGGTATCAAGCGCAGGGAGTTGGCACTGTTTCATTTCAGAGGGAGTCTGGAAAAGCCCTTAGTTTTGCTGATGTGTTATATGTTCCGGGGTTGACCAAGAACCTCATATCAGTTTCCATTCTGGAGGACAAGGGATTTCAGTTGAAATTTTGAGACCATAGAGTGTATACCAGGCCCAAGGGGTCAGATAGGAGCTTGGATTGGGTGATTGGGATTAGGAGCGGGAAGGTGTATAGACTACACTTTGAGCCTGCAAAGGCTCTAGTCAGCAGCGACAGCAGTCAGGGTGAGTTGTGGCATAGGAGGATGGCACACTTACACCATGGAGCACTGAGGCACTTGAGACATGTAGTCATTGGAGTTCCTTAGGTGCGGGAGGAGAAGCATTACCACTGCAAGGGTTGTGCTTTGGGGAAGAACATTAGGAAGCCTTTCCCATAGAGTGAGCACAAGTCTAAGGAGCCCTTGGACTTAGTACATTTGGATGTTTGTGGACCTACGAGTGTCCATTCTTTCAGTGGTTACAGTTACTGCGTGCCCTTCATTGATGATTATTCCAGGAAGACTCGGATCTATTTCTTGAAGGCCAAGTCAGAGGTCTTTGAGAGGTTTCGGGAATTCAAGACTCTCGTTGAGAACCAGATAGGAAGGAAGATCCGTGTTTTGAGAATGGACAATGGGGGAGAGTATGCCTTTGATGAGTTCTTGGAATATTGTTTGGCAGAGGGGATCAAGAAGGAGCACACCGTGCCTCATACCCCGCAGCAGAATGGAGTGGCAGAGAGAAAGAATAGGACTATGGTAGGAGTGGCCAAGGCCATGCTATTTGATCAGGGATTACCACTATTCCTTTGGGCCGAGGCAGACAGGATTGCAGTATACATTCAGAACAGGTGTCCCCACATAGCTTTGGGGAGGAAGACACCCGAGGAGGTCTTCACAGGAACTCGACCAGATGTGAGTCACATTCGCATATTTGGGAGTGTCTGCTATTGTCATGTTCATGCTGACACTAGGACGAAGTTGGAACCTTTTGGAGAGAAGGGGTTACTTGTTGGATACAACAAGACTTCGAAGGCATACAGAGTATACATTCCTGCTCGCAAGAGGATCATTGTGAGTAGGGATGTCCAGTTTGATGAGGACAGGGCCTTGCAGAGATCTATGGACTTACCAACAGAGGAACAACCAGCACAGGTTTCGGGGGTCAAGTTGGAGGAGCCAGATGTACATGTACAAGTACAGACACAGGGCACAAGTTCTGGTAGTCAGAGGGAGTCAGGTGGACAGGATCCTTTAGTCATTAACTTGGAGGATGAGCTACAACAGAGGACGAATATCCAACTCCCGCAACAGGAAGACACTAGGCCAAGGCCTAAGTGGTTTAGGTCCATAGTTTAGGATTCCAGGCTGGTAGATCCTCCACAGAGCTCCATGAGGCGGAGCAAACCACTAGAGAGACTCAGTTATATGGCATTGATGACAGAGTTGATTAACTCTGAACCTTCCAGCTTCAGGGAGGCTGCACAACATGATGTGTGGCAGGAGGCTATGGTTGAGGAGTATGACTCCATCATGAAAAACCATGTATGGGAGGTTGTGCCAAGGCTTGAAGGTAAGAAGGTGGTGGGATCCAAATGGATCTACAAGGTAAAGCATGCAGCAGACAGAAGCGTGGAGAAGTATAAGGTGTGCTTTGTGGTTAAGGGGTTTTCATAGAAGGAAGGCATTGATTATGAGGAGACTTTCACCCCTGTTGCCAGGTATTCTTCTATTCGGACCATTATCTCTTTAGCAACAGAGATGGGTTGGCGAGTCCATCAGATGGACGTCAAGACTGCCTTCCTCAATGGAGTGATAGAGGAGGAGGTATATATTGAGCAGCCAGAGGGGTTTGATGTGGAGAACAGGGAGACGCATGTATGCAGACTGCATAGAGCTCTTTATGGGCTCAAGCAAGAACCTGGACCATGCTACTTGAGAATAGACAGCTATCTACGAGAGATGGGATTTCAGTGAAATGAGGCTGACCACAACCTGTAATTCTTGACAGGTGAGGTGCCTTTCATACTGGTCTTATATGTAGATGATCTCTTTCTTACAAAAGATGAGAGGCTTATTGGAGATTGCGAGTCTAACCTTGCAGTTGAGTTTGAGATGAAAGACCTTGGGTTGATGCACTACTTCCTAGGCTTGGAGGTTTGGCAGAGAGATGGATGCTTCTTCATTGAACAGGGGAAGTATGCCGTAGAGATCTTGAAGAGATTCAGGATGGAGGACTGCAATCCTATGGCCATACCTCTAGTTTCCAATTGGAGGAAGATTGATGCATCAGGGTCAGACGGATTTGATCCTACCTTGTATCATCAGTTTATTGGATCACTTATGTATTTGGTCAACACACGACCAACCATCAGCTTTGCAGTCAACTCTTTGAGCCAGTTCATGGTGGACCCTCGGAGAGTGCATTGGACGGCTGAGAAGCACATACTTTGCTACATCGGAGGTATAGTGGAATATGGATTGGTTTATGAGCACAGGGGGAGTGTACAGTTAGTAGCCTTCACAAATGCTGACTGGGCAGGATGTGTAGAGGACCAAAAGAGTACTTCAGGATGTTGCTTCAACATTGGATTAGGGGTTGTCTCTTGGTTCAACAGGAAGCAGAGGTCGGTTGCATTGTGCTTGGTAGAGGCTGAGTACATGGAAGCCAACATGGCTGCTTGTGAGGGTATGTGGCCGAGGAAGTTACTTTCAGGGTTGTTCGGGCTAGAAACTAGAAACTATTGTAGTTCATTGTGACAATCAGAGTGGCATCAGGCTATCTGAAAATCTAGTGTTCCATGACTGGAGCAAACACATAAACATCAGGTACCACTTCTTGAGAGATTGTGTTCAGAAAGGAACCATTCGGTTGGAGTACATACAGATAGATGAGCAGGTGGCGGACATTTTCACGAAGGCACTTTGCAGACACAGTTTTGTGAAGTTCAAAGACAAGTTGGGGTTGCTACTGAATCCCTTATTCGTTGAGAGGGAGTGTTAGAAAACAACAACAAGGAAGATCTTCTAGCATTGCATGTGTCCTTGCATGTTAGAGAGACATTAAACTAGAAGCCAAATCTATTAAAGGGATTTTTCCTAAGTTTTGAGTTAGGAAAATACTTTAATTAATCTAATTTTATTTTGACTTTAATGGAATCACTTTATTAAAGAGAAAAGTGAAATATTTAAGTGAATGGCTAATCTAATCTTGGCCATTGATTCTCACCAGAGGATCTCATCCATAGATCCATAGTGAGAGTTAGGGTTTTCGCTTAGCCGATAAAGTTAAAAAGAGATTTGGTGGAGAGGACATGTACATAGACAAGATACAGATAGGGAGAAGTTAGATGGAGGAGTTTGCAGAAAAGACGGAGGAGCAGCTGCACGACAGGTTCACCAACCCAAACAGAGACCGTACAGATCGCAGAGAGAAGCAACGTCACTCGCAGCAGGGGTACCGTACAACTGTCGTATAGACCGTACGAATCCGTATTGTTGACGTCATCATCTGTATGAATTTCGTACAAGGTCGTACAGCTGCGCAGAGCAGCAGTGCTTTGCTGATGGGTTGCTCGATGATTTTGCTGAGGTTTTCAGTTTGCCAGGTTGGGTGTATTTTACCTGCTGGTTGTAAAAGTTCCATATCTTGATAGTAAAATTCCATATCTGACTGTTGCACCGATTTTCCCATCTTGGGTTTTTTCGGGAGTTCCCATACCCAAAATAATAGTGTCTATATTGTGATGTGATGTTGTGAATGTTTCTCAGTTATTTATATTCCGCTGCATACTAGTAAAGAAGGTCATGTGGGTTATTTCAGTAAACAATTTAAATATACCGTTTTAGCCCTAGTTTGAGCTTTGAAAGAAAATTTACACATTGTTCATATTCCATGATTCCTAGGCTAGTGTTGGACGTTAATGACATTCATTTCTTTTTTGGCGGATAGTAAAGAATATTTTGAAGGGCATATGCATTTGAAGACTAGGGGGGTGATTTTGTTTTTCCTTAGTAAGCTATATGATAAGTAATTGTCAACCTATTAGTGATCCTCTCTAAAATTTGAAGCTATATGAATTTTAATTCTATTGTTGTAGGTTTCCATGTGTTATAGTTTGGTACTTGGAGTATTATTAATAATCTTTCTAATGTTCAATTAGGGTGGTTGGATTTCAACTCTAATGATCACGATCAGGCCCATACCCTCTCTGGTTGGAGTTTCTTGCCCTTTCAACTGATTTGTGTTCATTTGTTGACTTTTTTGCTTGTTGATTTGGTAAGTTGCTTATTCCAAATGGTCGTTAGAACTCCCTAAGGGAAAATCCTTGAGTGTGTGTGGAGGTGGACTCATGCGTAAGCTCCGTCCTTTTATATGTGTATGCACAATTGATAGTGTTTGTCAATAGAAGGTTCGCTCTTTGAATACTTTGAATGCCTATTGTGCATGGTAGGTTCAGGTGCTACTAGTTGCGGTGGGATTGATCAGGTCCCAAGCTAAGTTACCTGAAAGGTCCTCCTAGCCCTGGTGAAACGTCGTTTCTCGTTTCGGATCCTGAAACGAGGGGATACGGCTTTGAAACACCATTGATCTATTAGACATGTATGGATACATTTTAGTTCTAGGGTGATGCGTTTCAGCTAAATGTTGATACGTTTCAATAAAATCATGAAACGTATCTGAGGGAGGGGGACATGTTTTAGGCAAATTTTAATTATCGATTTTAAATGGTTTAAACATCTAATTCAGAAACCCTAAAGTGACCACAATTGAGGCCTTGCTAAATTTGCCACGTTCCTTCTTAAAAGGAGACATCATACAAGTCAACAAATCATTGAAAGCTTAAAACGATTTTATCAGCTACAGTTTGCTGTTTGCAACGACCACGTTTGAGCGATGGTTTTAGTGTTGACGCATTGAGAGATATGGGACACCCCGTTGCACTCTGTGGGGGCGAAGCTTGAGCGATGACCGACTGGTCAATGATTTTTAGGTATGGTTGAGTTGCAACTTCCCTAAGAATGCTTTGTCCAAATCAGTGGAGTGTATCCTTTTATACAAGAGAACTAAATGCATATTGGAGAGAAATCATAAATACATTGAGTGTGCTTATTGGAGAGAAATCGTAAATAATATCGTAATCCTAACATATTGTAAATAATATAATGGGTACGACATTAAAACTGCATCACACAACAAATTTTCAGAGTACACAAATTTTTGACATTGCATTTCTTTGTTATGTATATAAACATTGAGTGTGCTTATTGGAGAGAAATCGTAAATAATATCGTAATCCTAACATATTGTAAATAATATAATGGGTACGACATTAAAACTGCATCACACAACGAATTTTCAGAGTACACAAATTTTTGACATTGCTTTTCTTTGTTTTTTTTTTTTACAAAAACGGTTAAAATTTAATTAAAGACTGGCAAATGGGCTGCCAGGGCCTTACAAAGCATAATCAAATTCACTCTTCTGATCTTCCTTTCCTGCTTGGTTCCTTTACTACTGCTGATCTAGATGGTCTTCTTATCCTTAAGGGATTGGGCAAAAAGAGCTTCCTCCATTGACAATAAGCTGGTTTTTGTTTAGAAGTGCACCCCGGTTGGCTTCGGCGTCCGCAAGGCTGTTTAGATACCTGAGCACATGGTGAGCCTTATAAATTCTGAAGTGAGAAAGGAGAAGGCTGACTTTCCTAAAGATTTGGCCAAGATGAATGTCCGAGGGGATCTTCTTGGTGTGAACCGCTTTAATTATCAG
>LPNX011071733.1:501696-554875 GCA_001517045.1 Pseudotsuga menziesii
TTTTTATCTTTTCCCAGCTGACAAGATGCAACTTCTTTTCATTATTTCGTCCCCCTTCCCAGAGGAAATGCCGGAGCAGCTCTTCGATCTTGTTCGTAATGGTTTTGGGAGCTAACAGAACAGAGCACTGATAAATAGGAAGACTGATGAGGACAGAGTTAATCAGAACCAATTTACCTGCCTTGTTGAGCCAGGATGCTCCCCAAGCTTGGATTTTGTCTTTGAGCTTGTCCAGAAGGGGCAACCAGTGGGCAACTTTAGGAGAGGCTTTGAAAATAGGGATGCCTAGATAGGTAAAGGTGTCCCAGAATGAGATGGCTTCCATGTCAAGGATCCTGGAGATGTTCAGCATTTCGAGAGGGGAGCAGTTCCAACCATAAACCTTACTTTTGAGGAAGTTTATTTCACTTCCAGAGCTGTTCATGTAATGGTCAAGTTCAGATTTGAAGTTCCTGGCTGTTCTGAGATTGGCCACTCCCAGTAGCAGAGTGTCATCAGCAAACTGGGCGTGGTTTACATCCTTGACCTTGGGGGCAATTCTTATGCCGGAGAGAGCTCTGTTTTGGAGACTATTATTCAGCTGGAAGCATAGAACAGAAGCCTGGATGACAAAGAGGACAGGGGAGAGGGGGCAACCTTGCCTTAACCCTCTTGAGGCCTGGAAAAACTTGGTAGGCCGGCCATTGATCAGCGGAGCAATCCAGGGAGCTGAAATGCAGGCTCTAACCCACTTGATAAAATTCTGATTGAACCCGAAGTTTCTCATGGCAGCAAAGAGGAAGTCATGCTTGACACGGTCAAAGGCACTGGCTAAGTCCAACTTGACTGCCATTCCTTTCTCTTTATTCCTATAGCTGGAATGGATGGCCTCTTGGACTAAAATTATATTGTCCAGAATCTGTCTGCCTCTGACAAACCCACCTTGGTTTTCCAGAATCAGTTTTGGCAGAATTTTTTTGAGTCTATTGGCCATAATTTTGGTTGTGATTTTGTAACCAGTATTGCAGAGGGAGATTGGCCGGAACCTATTGAAGGTCCTGGCCCCTTTTTCTTTTGGAATGAGGGCCAGGAAAGAGGAGTTTGTGCTGCCTCCCAATTTGGAGCAGTTCTGAGTCTTCTTGATCATTCTGTACAAGTCCCTTTTGATTATGTCCCAACAAGAGACATAGAACCGGGCTGTAAATCCATCCGGCCCGGGAGCTTTGTCTGGGTCCATGTTGAAGAGGGCTTTTTTAATTTCACGGATACTCACAGGGTAGTTCAGCAGCTGGTTGTCCTCTTCACTTATCAGCTTTGGAATCTCTGTGAGAGGGTAGGAGTTCGGATCCACCGGGTCCAGGTCCGGGGCAGAGTAAAGCTTCTTGAAGAAGGAGTGGGCAGCCTCCTTGATGCCATTGGAGTCCTTTATGATTTGGTCTTGCAGCTGAATCTCATTGATGGAGTTGTAGATTTTCCGAGCTTGGGCCTGCTTGTGAAAAAAAGTGGTGTTTTTGTCTCCAGCTTGAAGCCAGAGCGTTCTAGATTTGACTCTCCAATAGGTTTCCTCCTCTCTGCACGCTTTTTGGTACTTCCTTTGAAGTTCTGCTTCCCTGTTGAGCAAGTCAAGGGTGATAGGGGACTCTTCCATGGTCAGTTGGTGCTGTTCCAGATCCTTCTGGCTTCTTTTCCTATCATCTGAAGGGGATCCTAGACCTTTGCCCAAGCTTTCAGATCAGCTTTGAGCCTTCTTAACTTTCCTTCCCAGACGAAGAAAGGAGACCCTTGAATCGGTTCAAACCAGGATTTGTTCACAATGTCAAGGAAACCATCCTGATCTACCCATAAGGGACTGAAGCAGAAGGGGATGGGGCCTAACTGAACTTCAGGGAACAGGGTGAGCGAAATTGGTTTATGATCAGAGGTATAATGAGCGTGGATCTTGGAGGAAGCCATGAGGCCAAGGGTAAGGAAGGCGGAGTGAATGAGAAACCGGTCTAGGCGGGCAGCAATATGGCCAGGTCCAAATCTTTTGTTGGACCAGGTGAACTTTCCTCTGTCCGGGGGAATATCAACGAGGTCCCAATCCAGCATCACATCTTCCACCCACTCTCTGGCAGGATCCCGGACTATTGATCCCCCTTTTTTTTCTGCTAGGGCTAGGGTTACATTTAGATCTCCAGCTACAACAAGATTCTCAGGGTTATGCTGGTTAAGGAAGAATTTTAAAGAGTCCCAACACTCTTTTTTTTCCACAAGAGAGACAGGAACGTACAGGTTAAAGATACTTACGTAGAGGCCGGAGTCTTTATGGTACAGCTTGGTGAATAGCCAATGCGAGGTGCCTTCTTCTTCTAGAAGGTCAAGCTTTGCGGAGTCCCAGAAAGTTGCCAAGCCTCCCGAGGCTCCTCTAGCGCTCACAGCCCTACCTGGGCCTTTCTTCCAAAACGATTTCCTTGCGCGGAGGAGAGCTTCTTCCTCCATTTTCGTCTCCTGGATTAGGAGGACTTCCGGCCTCAATACTCTTACTAAATCTCTTATAGCTTCTTCTTTTAGGGAGGTGCTGAGTCCTCTGCAGTTCCAGGAGACGTATTGCATTATTTACTTGTTTGAGGGGGATGGCCCCCTTTCGGGGTTTTCCCGATCTTCAACCCGGATCTAGTATTCATCATTTCTGGAATGGTGTGCTGTGAGCCTTGAACTACATCCTTGTAGGACTGTTCTTCCCTTCTTTTCTTTTCAGGTTTCCGTCCCCGCTTTGGTTTATTTGGAGAGACGGACGGGCTGCTTGCTTCAGTGTCACCCTCCTCCGAGGAATCAGCTCCTGTTTCCGAGCCCAGGCTGGAGTGATCCTTTGGAAGACTGGAGGCAGACCGGTGGAGGCCAGAATCGCTTGGACTATGTGACCCTGGAACTTCACCAGCTTCTGTTCCATGTGCAGGGTTTTGGACCTCAGTGGAAGTTTCTTGAGGGTTAGGCGCAGAATTGCCTTTCTTCGGTGGTTCTTGGATCGTTTTCTCCTTATTTTTGGAGTTGCTGGAGGTTTTCCCTTTCTTTGCCTTTTGCCATCCTTCCGGATCTTCTTTTTCAGCAGTCAGTTTGGGGCAGTATCTTTGGAAGTGACCGTGCTCTTGGCAGTTCCTGCATTTGAAGGGTAAATGTTCGTAGTCCAATTTCTGGTAGTGAGTCCAGGATCCAACTGTGAGTTTTACTGCTTCAGGTAGGCCGGCTTCAAGATCCACTTCAACACAGATTCTGGCGCATGAGTATTGTCCTTTGTTGTCGGCTTTATCAATGAAATGACCGATTCCGTTCCCTATTCTCTTCAGAGTTTCAAAATCCCAGCAGTGCATTGGGAGATTGGGGAGCCTGACCCACACCGGCACCTCTTTGGGGAGATCTATCGCGGGGTCAAAGTCTGGCGTCCATTTGTTCAGGTATAGGCCTTGCGTTCCCATGAAATAGGGACCATTCCTGAAGACTAAATCCCGATCTTCTTCAGAGATGAATTCAAACACGAAAAAACCTCTTCCGACGGGGTAGCAGGTTACTCCTTGTTTCAGATTGGGCTTCCAGTTCCTCTGGATCCAGTCATCTGTGGTCTTGGCTGAAGGCCATAACCCCATGAACTAGCCCACCAGGCCTCTTTTAGCCAGTGCCAGGGCTGTTTTCATTGGCTTTTCTTCAGGAAGGGCAATTTCGGGGATTTCCTCCAGCTTTTTGATGAACTTTGGGATGACCGGGGGAGAGATCTTTTTTCCTCTGCTCTGGAGGAGCCTTCTGAAGGCATCCTCATCCGAGATCGAAGGGGGGGGGGGCGTCCTCCCCTCCCCCAGGCGTTGCCATACCCACACAACGAGCCTCAGCTCGTGCTGAAGACCAGATCGAGCCCTAGCTCGCGATGATCCCCTCCTCACGCCCGCTCCAAAAAAATACCCCGGTCTGTCGATGCCTAACTAGAGATTCCTGCATCACAAAATTGTTAGAGTCTATCCACAATCGACATTGCTTTTCTTTGTTATGTATATGAATTCAAAGATTGATTTGCTTGTGTGACGACCGACAGGTGACTGGAATAGTTCATTTGGTCCTTCGTTTGGATTTGGTCTTGATGTATTTGGAGAAGCAACTCCTTAACATTGACCTCGAAAGTTCTATGTAGTAAATATGTGACCTCATTGGAGTGAGGTTCAATTTTTGAATTTGTTCAAAGTGCATATTTTAATATTAGATATTTGTCTTTGATGATGATGATGATGTACAAATTACAATGATAATATTATGATGATTTTGATGACAATGATAATATTGAAATATTTTCGAGGATATGATGATGATGATGATGGTGATGATCTAGTTCTAAATCTAAATGATGAATCGTGAATGATAATCTAAAAATTGAAAATTTTATGTCTCATGTTTATATATATATATATACAAAGTTTCTCCATTGTATCGCATCTCAGACTTTTTGAAAATTTTGCTGTATCTGTTTCCCCCTCGGTATCTGTATCTGCTTCAGTGCAACTTAGGACCCAAGTGGCCTTGCAAAGCAACTTCATGCTAGCACATCTTCCTTGGTAGTGGGTTTGCCTAGGGTATCTCAGAACCCTAGGTTAGTGATCACAGATGGCTCTACTTCTGAGCTGATTGGCATGGATGTTGAGTTTACTTGGCAAGTCAACCTGAACAAATGAAAGGGACTTTAGTCCCCCGACCATGGGTAGAGTCTTACAAGGATGCAATGGTAACCCTAGGTTAGTGATCACGGATGGCTCTACTTCTGAGCTGATTGGCATGGATATTGAGTTTACTTGGCAAGTCAACATGAACAAATGAAAGGGACTTTAGCCCCCTCACCATGGGTAGAGTCTTACAAGGATGCAATGGTTCATTTGTTTGGTTTGGATGGATTTGAGACAAAAAAATTGGTTCAGTAGTTTAGCCTCTAAGCTTTCATCTGCCCTTGGAATGAAGCTCTCCTTACTGCCTTGGAATGCCGTGGGATGACACTTCCTAGTCACAAAATTTTATATGGTTCATGACAATATAAAATCATAAAATCCATATAATTTTGATATTTTTATGTTGTCATGTATTTTTTTGTGTGGAATGAATGTACATTCATCTTAACCTAAGATCTATTAAGTAGAAAGTGGGATCAAATATTTCATTGTGTAATTATTTTAATCATTTAATATTGAACTTATGCATACATGGATGTAAAAATAGAATAATCATTGTTAATTATTAACATTCACATTATAACAATATTTATTTGTAACTATCATATTATTATTTATATGTAAATCTAGTATTTTTTTATTTTCTATTTAGTATATATACTACTTTAAATCTTTGCTTTTATATATATATATATATATATATTGAATAACATTTAGTATTACTATCTATCTTAACTTCTAATATATTAAATATTAAGATGGATTTATACCAATAATTGAGATGAAAATTTATCAATTCTTGCAATTCTAAATTAAAATAGATATAAACAATTACGCTTGCCATTTGTTTTGTATGACACATTACCTCAAAGTTGATGAGAGATGTATTTTTCATTAAGAGCCAATACGTTGTTCTTTGGAAGGGCAGCAATGGCATAAAATACCAAAATGAGGAAAAGTTTTAAGCTGGTTTCCTGGATGGTGTAAAATGTGCTCTGCAGATTTTATTTATGCATCGTTTTGTAATGTGTACACTACGAAGGAAATTGTCAAAGATCAAATTATGTGACATGACCACAAATGCCAAATCCTGTATCAATGCATGAAAATTTACCGACCTTATGTGAAAATTTTTCCTTGAGCCATTGTTCAACTTGTATTCGGGTGAAACCATTTAATCTTTGATTTTTTTTATGTCGTCATGGAACTTCACTTTTTGGTCTCTGAGACCATAACTAGAGCATTATGTGAACTCCACCCAGGTGCCACCCAGCTACTCCTGTCGTGATGTGATTCCATATATTTTAGTGAGCACACCTTTCGAGATTGAACCAGTGCTAGTGGCTCACATCCAAAGCTGACATATAGGTTCATGTCTTTTGTCCCAAATTAGATGTAGCTCCTGGCCCCTAGTATCGGTCAACTTTGTGATCTATTTGTCTACCGGCAGAAATGCTCAGTAGCGTATAATAATGCACTCTCAAATTTTTCAGAATCATGCAGCTTCTTTGAATTGCTTCTCAGATATTGATATTAGGAATTCTCGACTTATTTGGCATTGTGCCATTTGAGTTTAGGAACTCGAAAGGACTGAAGCATAGTTATAACAGTAGTTCTATGCTATGAATATTGAGATTTTAATACTTCTGTGAAAGAGTATTGAACATTAAAAATTTAAAAGTACTAATTCTGGATGATTGCTACGATTGAACAGGGGGATAAGACTGTAACTGGAACTGTTAGCAGACTAAGCGACCTTTCAAAAGTTTCATCATTCCAAGATCAACAGCTGGACTCTCGTGTAAGCATCTTTTCTCTTTTTTTCCTTCAGAACCTTGTTTAAGCTATTTTGGATTCCTGTCCAGAAATCGTTCCATTGTCCGTTCTCAAGGGATAGACCACCAAGCTATGAGTCGACAATAATGCAGATATTTGAATTATATGAAAATCCAATGATTGGCTGTGTGAACCAGGGTTTTGTGTCATATGATGTGGAAGAAGAAGATCGTACTGGAAATCAACGGTCTGGTAAGGCGTTATATGATTTCCCAGCTGAATGGAATGATGAGGTAAAGTCAACAATTGGAAACTGTCGAGGTTGTTTTGGAAAGGATTATGCAATAAAGCACTCTAATATTTTGGAGGCTGGTCTTGCAGCTGAACTTGACAGCAGGGGAGGAAGTCGAAATTTTAGATGAACTAGCGGACTGCTTTTTTGTGAGTACATAGCCAACATTTAAAAAAATGACTTTCCTTGTATTTTGTGGATCTTTTTTATTGCTTTTGTTTTTGGTAGTTGAATTGCAGTGGAAGCATCATTAATAATGTCTGTTCAGTGAGATTGTGTAACCTACCTACCCGTTTGGAATTTTATGGTATAGGTAATCAAGAAGCAGCCTGGAAGAGATAGTAAAGTGGCAGGATGGGTTCCTGTGTTTGCTGTAAGCTCCTCTTACGGCAGTTTTTCGGTGGCTACTACTAAATATTTGCAGGTAAATTTTCAGTAGAAGCACCATAAATTGGAGGCAACAGATATGTCGAGATGGTATTTTTAATAAGTGTTGTGCAACTATGAGCAATCAATATGCAAGTATTGGTGAAAGGGAATCCCAACTCAATCAACATGTTGGGTTGTTGTCTTCGAGTTCAGCTATATGCAAACCCTGTCTTGTTTTCTTGGAGTGTAATTAACTAACTAGCTTCAAATTCTTTTCCTTTAGATACTTTACCGTAGACGCGGAGGGTCTATAGAAGACTCATTCGACTAATCCTACTTACATTTGAGTGACATTTCTCCAGCATGATACACATGGACATGCTTAAATTGTGTTGACTACATATAAATTTAATAATTGTCTACTCATTCAAATTTATTTACTGCTTTATTGCTGCCTCTTTCCTTTCCCCTGCTTTTATACTAAATTAAACGTTGTTCTTGGCCTAGTATTGGTCAATTTATGAATCTATTTGTCCACTGGCATGAAGTGGGAAATAGCTCGGGATAATGCACTTCATCAATTTTAGAATCATGCAGCTTCTTTAAATTGCTTCTTAGATGAAGTCTTGTTATTCAGTATTGTGCTGTTTGAGTTCAGGAACTTGAAAGGACTGAAGCAGCAGTTATAAGTTATAACAATAGTTCTATTCCATGAATATTGACTTTTCGACATGGTATATGCTGCACATGCATATTTTCTAATCATAATACTCCTGTTAAAGAGTAATGAACTTTAAAAGTAATAATTCTGGAAGTAATAATTCTGGATGATTGGCATGATTGAACAGGGGGATAAGCCTGTAACTGGAACTGCCAGCGGACTAAGGAACCTTCCAAAAGTTTCATCATACCAACATCAACAGCTGGACTCTCATGTAAGCATCTTTTCTCTTTTTTCCTACAAAATCTTGTCTAAGCTATTTTGCATTCCTGTCTAAGGTCCATTATCAGTTCTCAAGGGACGGACTACCAAGCTAGGTGTCTACAATAATGCAGATATTTGAATTATATAAATTATAAAAATCCAATGGCTGGGTATGTGAACAGGGTCTTATGTCGCATGATGTGAAAGAAGAAGAGGGTCTTACTGAAAACCAATGGTTTGGTATGGCATTATATGATTTCTCAGCTCAATGGGATGATGAGGTAAAGTCAACAATTGGAAACAGTCGAGGTAGTTTTGGAAAGGAATTATGCAATAAAGCACACTAATATTTTTTGGGATGGTCTTGCAGATGAACTTAATGGCTGGAGAGGAAGTCGAAATTTTAGATGAAGAAGCACAGCGATTCTATGTAAGTACATAGCGAGCATTTAAAAAAAGAACTTTTCTTGTATTTTGTGGGGACTATTTCATTGCTTTTGCTTTTTGGTAGTTTAACTGTAGTGGAAGCATAATTAGTTACGTCTCGAGTGAGAATGTGTAACCTACCTACCCGTTTGGAATTAATGGTATAGGTAATCAAGAAGCAGCCTGGAAGAGATAGTGAAGTGGCAGGTTGGGTTCCTGTGTTTGCTGTAAGCTCCTCTTACAGCAGCTTTTCAGTGGCTACCACTAGATATTTGCAGGTAAATTTTCAGTAGAAGCACCATAAAATTGGAGGCAACAGAGATGTTGAGATTGTATTTTTAGCTTACAGCAGCTTTTCAGTGGCTACAACTAGATATTTGCAGGTAAATTTTTAGTAGAAGCACCATAAAATTGGAGGCAACAGAGATGTTGAGATTGTATTTTTAGTAAGTGACGTGCGACTACTAGCAACCAATATGCAAGTATGCAAGTATCGCTGAAAGGGAATTCCAACTCAGTCAACATTTTGGGTTGTTGCATTTAAGTACCTTTGTTCCTGAGTTCAGCTATATGCAAACCCTGTCTTTGTCTTCTTTTCTTGGGGTGTAATTAACTAGCTAGCTTCAAGCTCCTTTCCTACTCATTTAATGACAGTAGACGCTGAGGGTATATAAAGGACTCATTCAACAAATCCTACTCATTTTTGAATGACATTTCTCCAGCATGGTGCACGTGGACATGTTCAAATTATTGACTATATATATAGATATATGATTTAATAAAGCATGGTGCACATGGGCATATTCAAATTATTTTGAATATATATATATATATATATATATAAATATGATTTAATAATTTTATTTACTGCTTTATTGTTGCCTGTTTCCTCTACCCTACGTTTTACTAAACTAAACGTAGTTTTTGGCCTGAGAATTGCTCAAGTTTGTGATCTGTCCACTGGCACGAAGTGGACAATAAATCGAGATAATTTACTTCATCTTCTTTAGAATCATGCAGCTTCTTGGAATTGTTCCGTAGATGTTCAGATTATGAAGTCTCGTTATTCAGTATTGTGACATTTGAGTTCTGGAACTTGTAAGGACTGAAACAACATTTATTGAACCCAGAGTAGCAAGGTGCTTGCAACCCAGTATGGGGGAGATGTTGTTACGTTTGTCACGTAAGTAATGTAACGCAACATTCCCAAAAATAAAAATTAATTAAAAAAACTCATGTTGGTTCATAACTTATCAAAAATAAAAAAGTAATTAAAAAAATTCATGTAGACTCATAAAATAAAAATTTGAAAACCAGCATAAATCCATCTTAAACCTGGATCTGTTAAGCACCCAGAAGGATCTAATTTCTTAAGGTGTAAATTTTTCTGTATGTGTAAAAACTTTAATATAAAAAGAATTTACACCTAAAGAAATTGGATCCCTCTCGATGCTTAATAGATCTGGATTTAAGATAGATCTTTGCTCGTAACAATAGTTCTTTTGAATGAATATTGACTTTTCAACATGGTATATGCTGCACATGTATATTTGCTAATCATAATGATTCTGTTAAAGAGTAATGAACTTTAAAAGTAATAATTCTGGATGATTGCTACGATTGAACAGGGGGATAAGCCTGTAACTGGAACTGCCAGCGGACTAAGCAACCTTCCAAAAGTTTCATAATTCCAAGATCAACAACACTCTCATGTAAGCATCTTTTCTCTTTTTTACTACAAAATTGTCACATCCCCTACGATGCTGGTGCTATCATTTAGATGGGGAAACTAGGGCCCATGAACATTGAAATAGTAAAAACGCATTGAACATTAACATATACAGATGCATAATGCAATCTACAGCAGAAGCAAAATTCATTCATTCAAGGTATTCAACATGTTCATGTAATTCATTAAAACAATTACATTTGCAGATATTGAAACACAAGAAACACTGATCCTGAGAAGAATCTTGTTTTGCAACCAGCTATGTCGCTGCAACGTTCCACCCAACCATAGGCCAGTGTGCTCATCAATCTCTCAACACCACTGCCACCCCTGAGCTGGGCATGATTCCCTCAAGGAATAAGGGAAGACTAGCAGGCTCACACATAGCAAAAGATATATCAAAATTCAGCCAAGCCAAACTTCAATTGGGTTTATCAGGCTGGCAAGGAGGTGGGAAGCTTGAACTGCTAAGCTAGTGAGCTCAACCACAGAGCTATCTACACTTGCACCAGATCGGGCTTGGCTCCTAAAACATCTACACACCCAACACAAGGAAGCATCCCCTTCTCTGCTACACAGTCCCTCAGGCTATGCCTTCCATTCTAGTGCTATTTAGGGTGTGCAAAGAAGAAAACCAGCCCCTCTAGATATGTCTGTGAAGTTCCTTCCTACACTAGGTTTATCAAGCTAGTTCAGACCCAATTCCACTCCAAACCAGTTCATACCAAAACAAAAGATGCATACACAGCAAAATACAAGTTTTGGGATTGATGAAAAACGTCATGGGAGCCAAAAATAGAAATGACAATTGGGAAAAAACGACCTAGCATGAGAAATTTGTTTTAGAAACGTTCTATGGCTTTACGTGGGCAAAAACGGCTCCCTTAGTCCCTAAATTCGTGGATCTGTCCCCCATTGGCTGTGGCACTTTGCAACACTGAAAACACGAAATTCCCAACCGTCAGAATGTGGAAACAACATAAAAACACCCAGGAGAGATCCTAGCCACTGTACATTATCAAAACCACTTCCCAACCCTAGGAAAAACAAAGAACACTGCAAAAACGTGAATGGAGAATGCCTAGGAGCCCCAAAAACGTGAGGAAGAGAAAAACGTGGATGCATGGTAGAATGGGCATACGTTTTTGGGTTTTTACTTGCCGAGGAAGTCAAAACATGTTTTTCCAAATGGGTGCTCTGCCCAATTCGAATTTTGTCCATACTCTTCCCATTCCCATGCAATAACTACCTCAACCAATTTCTGGCATAAATAAATGATTGGGGAAAAAGACAAGAAATGGGTAGTTGACAGTTTTGATGGGTTCTCCCTTTGACATTTGACTTTTCCCCATTGGCTCCAAGGTTTGAATACCCCCACTTATCCTTAGGAAATCATGCCCCCATCCAATTAATGTTGCATTGACATAGATGGTTGTGGGTATTTTAATTAAATTGCATATTTACATGATGTCCAAAATTATAATGTGCCTCGCTAGCACGAAATACCATCGGCACCGATTTTAATTGTCGAAACATAAAACGCTAAATCGATGGTGGGGCTTTTTCCTTTAGCTCCTCACCATGATTAATTACAATATATACATCATATACATTTTTAATGCAAACGGGGTCAAAATCGGGGTATTACAAAAATCTTGTCTAAGCTATTTTGCATTCCTGTCTAAGGTCCATCATCAGCTCTCAAGGGACGGACCACCAAGCTAAGAGTCTACAATAAAGCATATATTTGAATTTTATAAAAATCCAATGGCTGGGTATGTGAACAGGGTCTTGTGTCACATGATGTGAAAGAAGAAGAGGGCCTTACTGAACACCAATTGTTTGGTAAGGCGTTATATGATTTCCCAGCTGAATGGGATGACGAGGTAAAGTCAACAATTGGAAACAGTCGAGATAGTTCTGGAAAGGAAGTATGCAATAAAGCACTCTAATATTTTTGGGGTTGGTATTGGCACTTGCAGCTGAACTTAATAGTCGGAGAGGGAGTCGAAATTTTAGATGAACAAACACAACGATTCTATGCAAGTACATAGCGAATATTTAAAAAAAAAACTTTCCTTCTATTTTGTAGGGTCTATTTCATTGCTTTTGTTTTTTGTAGTTGAACTGTAGTGGAAGCATAATTAATTATGTCTCTTGAGGGAGATTGTGTAACCTACGTACCCGTTTGGAATTTCTTGGTTAGGTAACCAAGAAGCAGCCTGGAAGAGACAGTGAAGTGGCAGGATGGGTTCCTGTGTTTGCTGTAATCTCCTCTTACAACAGTTTTTCAGTGGCTACCACTAGATATTTGCAAGTAAATTTTCAGTAGAAGCACCATAAAAGTGGAGGCAATAGAGATGTGGAGCTATGTTGCGTGGGAGCTCTCCCCACCCCCTTGCTTTTGCTCCTGAAGCTCGCTCCCAAAACGCTCCTAGTTTTGGGAGCATGCTCCCAAGGCACTCCCAAGCTTTCCTATACTAAACTCCCCTATACTAGGTTGATCATTTAATGATAATGTTATGGTATCTCCCCTCTTTTCCAAAAGCTCCTACAAAAGTTTTTATGGTTGATCATTCGATGATAATGTTATAAGTTATAACTACATAGCTATAATGTTATGGTTTAATCCTGTTAGATTTTGCAGGTTAGATGAGTTTTAGTACCAGTAATAAAATTCAATACATGAACATATAAAGAACTGAGGTAAAATTCAAACTGTAATAAAACGTAACAACATAACTTTCATTTCTTTCAACTTTAACGCTCTGCTGGTCACTGCGTTAACTTAACGCTCTGCTAGTCACTGCGTTCAAGTTGATCATTGAAATGTTTCATCAACTGTCATGTACAGAAAAATAATAAATAACATGTGCAGTAAACTAAATCTTAAGTAAACTATAGAAGATAAAGAATCTTAACCATTGTTGGATCCGCCTTATACTCAGTTAGATCTGAGTTTGATCTTGTCACTGAAAGGACAAGTCAAACTAGTTGAACCATATACGTACCTTGAGAGAGAGAGGGAGTAAACAGACCTTAGTTTCTTCAATCAATTTAGCAGTGCAGTCAAGGAGAATCACATAGATGCACTCAGAGTGAAAGATGTGTAGTAAAGCACTCTACCCACAGATTCACGGTGAACAAATTCCCGAAACCATTCAGGGTGGATCAAACAGAAAGACTCAACCTGTGCAGAGAATAGATTGCAGTAAATCCCATGCAGAATAACACAGAGGTAAAATTTGCAGACTGTCGTGGAGAAGGAAAAACGCAGCCCAGACCGAGTAATCCAGGCAGATTGGTGAAGACCAGGCAGAGTGATCCAGAGAAAACAAGCCGTGAGAAAAAAAAAGGCCAACAATCAAAATCCAAGCCCATGAAGGGAGCCGTGAGCCAGGTCGTGAAGGAAAAACAACAGTAAAAAATCCAAGCTCGTGGAGAAAACCGTGAGCCAGACCGTGAAGGAAAAACAGCAGTAAAAAATCCAAGCCCGTGGAGAAAACCGTGAGCTAGGCCGTGAAGGAAAAACAACAGTAAAAAATCCAAGCCCGTGGAGAAAACCGTGAGCCAGGCCGTGAAGGAAAAACAGTAGTAAAAAATCCAAGCCCGTGGAGAAAACCGTGAGCCAGGCCGTGTAGGAAAAACAGTAGTAAAAAATCCAAGCCCGTGGAGAAAACCGTGAGCCAGGCCATGAAGGAAAAACAACAGTAAAAAATCCAAGCCCCTGGAGAAAACCGTGAGCCAGGCCGTGTAGGAAAAACAGTAGTAAAAAATCCAAGCCCGTGGAGAAAGTCGTGAGCCAGGCCGTGGTGAGATCCCAAAGTCACGTGTAATGAAACTAAAAATAATCTCTTCCTTAAATAGGTTAGGGTAGATAAAAAAAAACTTAGGATAGAATCAACGGAGGCCCACAAAAAAAAATATAATCATAAAAATAAAAATTAGGTAGTCCAAAACCGTCCCAACAAAAGTCAAAAGATTTTAATATAATAAAAAGTAAATTGTCAAAAAGTTTATTAATAAAATCATGAGATTTTATTAATAAGACTAAAATAATTATTTAATGAAATTATAATAAAATGAAAGTCCAAGGGTCCAACATAAAGTCCAAAATCATAAGTGGGTCATTATAATAAAAAAACATAAGGTAACCATAAAAAAATAAATGGTTCAATGACCTTTAATAAATCATCAAGTAAATTTACTCCATAAAGTAGGAGTCATAGTCAAAGGTGCACACAAGTAATAGTGCTAAGACTAGTAAGAATAGGACCAAGATTCAACAACCACAAGATCAAGGTTAACCGTAAAGGTGGACAATCAATCAAATAGGACCAATAAGACCAAATACTTTTCTCTCTCTCAAGGTACATAGTTTTATATATTTTGTCATCACTGTATAAGGGGGAAGATCCAAACGGATGGTACAATCCTTTTGTCCTTGACATTGCTCCTAAAGGTTAGGTACTAGGGACATCGTCAAGGGGTGGCCAGTCCCTTTTAGAATCAACCTAGCAATAACCGATTAGGAGAGGGGACATCATTATCTTCCATTCTTAATGAATGGCTTTCAGCGTTAGGCCGAGTTTCAGTCTCACACTGAATCAAGTTGATTAATCCCTGGACCCTAACCGGGTCCTCCATTCTCTCGTAGAATGGTTCTCAGTACTAATCTGAGTTTCAGTCTCACACTGAAAATTGATCAACTACCTACAGTACCTACTTGGACATTGTGTCCCTGGTCCTATACCAGAATATATCTCTGCCTCTACCTGCAGGCTCTACTTGGACATCACATCCTTGGTCCCAGACCAAAATGCCCTAGAGGCATATAGGGGCCCTAGCCACATGCTAGGGGCTTTGCCATGGCATCAACCTGCTTGGTCCTAGACCAAGAACACCAAGAGACTACTGGGGGCCCTAGGGTACCTTCTAGGGTCTTACTTTGTCTTAGTCAACTGACTAGGAAACCATTCTCTAAGAATGGGTCTCGCAGCTGCACTAACTTTAACACTCCCTCTCAGCAAGAGAGACATTCTCAGCACATCGATAACATATTGTACCCTTACGTTGTGATAACTCATCTCGATGTCTTTCAGATTGCCATCAAATACAGGGTTTCTTGAGAACCTCAAACAACTCTCCATCTTAGCATGAAGCAAGATCTTATAGATCTTATTGGAAGTTATAGTTGACTTCCCTTGATGGCTGAGAATTACTTTCCGCAAATCGATTTTCCAAATCCGTTGTTGGACTGACTCCTCAAAATAGGAGTAAACCAAATCAGTGACATGGCTCTCACTGGGGCAACCTTGAAGCTTTTCAATAGGCTTCTTAATGAGATCAAACATAGGATTCTTGGCCTTCTCCCTTTGCTTCTCTAAGCGAGAAGTCTTATAAGATTCTATCTTTGAGTCACTGGAGGACTGATGGAAGATCACTCTTTCATCTTCTGCAACCCCACTTGGTTGGGGACTAGAGAGTACAAATGTCTCCCTCTTGATCTCTGAAGCTTTACTGGGGTATAGAGTTTCAATGGCATGTCCTGGGACCTTATAGAGGTCACCTTCACGAACTCCAATCACAATGGCTGAGTTTATACTTCTACCTTTGGACCATATCAAAAATTTTCCTTCTGAGAAAGTTACAGAGTACCCCTTGTCTTCTAAAACTGTTACTGAAACAACATTCTTCTTTAGACCAGGAACATATAAAATTTTCTCAACATTAATCAACGTACCTGAATCAAGCTGTATCTTGGTTGAACCAACCCCTTTAATGTCAAAGGTACTTCCATCTCCAAGTTCCACTTTCTTGTGGAACTGCTTGACCTTGATGGATGCCAAGGTCTCCTTAAATCCAGTCATATGCTTAGAGGATCCACTGTCTATCCACCAGGAATCTGAAAAGTTGAAGGTGGGACTTGAAAGTGTTGAGGCCAAGTAATATTCTTTTCCTTGACCTGTATTCTTGGTTTCAACCTTAGACCTCTTTTGTTGAGGTTGCTCTTCTTCTGTAGCAATTGAAACATGTTGTTTCTTTTTGTGCCAATTTTTGTTCAATGGTTTTCTACACTCCCATGCATAATGACCAGGCTTACCACAATTATAACACTTAACTCTTGATTTAAAGAAATGCTTACCTCGAGGTTCCTTACTATTGTCCTTGTGTGGTAAGGGATTCTTTCCTTTTTTTGTTTTGACAAATAGAGCTGGATTATTTTCTGGTGGGGGCACAAATTTGCTTTGGATCTTGCTTTCTTCATTTAAGCAATCATGCCACAACCTTTCAAAGTTGGGTTGATCCCCTTGTCCATTTACTGAAGCCAAGAAAGTCTCCCACGTTGTAGGGAGGCCATCGAACACTGTCTGCACAAGATCATCGTCTTCTACCTTATCTCCAATGACCAAGAGTTGGTCTCTTATCTGAGCGATCCTAGAAAAGAAAGTAGCAACCTTCTCGTCTTTCTCCATTCTAACTGATCTGAGTTGTTTCTTCAAGACTCTTGTCTGAGTAGGGGCTTTCTTCTCATAGAGGTTAGCTAGAGCATCGAAGCATTCTTTGGCTGTCCTTAACGGAGCTAACACAGCCATCAGGTTATCTTTAACTGAGTCAAAGATAACTCGCTTTGCCTTGGCTTGCTTCTTTTTGAATGTTGCTCTGCCTTGGGCTGTAGTAGGTTCTTCAACAATTCTAGTAACCAAATCATCTAGATCGCTTTCTTCTAGGATATTTAGAACCCTAGCTTTCCATGCATTGAAGTTGGAGGCTCCCTCAAGCCTATCTTCTGATTTTACTGAAGGAGTAGTCATCTTAACCTTTAATTGTCAACTTGAAAAGTAAGCTTCTGTGAAGTATAGACCTTGTCTTAGGATCGTTGTAGTTTCTGTTGACTGCAAAACAGAGTTAGCTACACCCTAAGCTTTGATCCCATGTTAGATTTTGCAGGTTAGATGAGTTTTAGTACCAGTAATAAAATTCAATACATGAACATATAAAGAATTGAGGTAAAATTCAAACTGTAATAAAACGTAACAACATAACTTTCATTTCTTTCAACTTTAACGCTCTGTTGGTCACTGCGTTAACTTAACGCTCTGCTGGTCACTGCGTTCAAGTTGATCATTGAAATGTTTCATCAACTGTCATGTACAGAAAAATAATAAATAACATGTGCAGTAAACTAAATCTTAAGTAAACTACAGAAGATAAAGAATCTTAACCATTGTTGGATCCGCCTTATACTCAGTTAGATCTGAGTTTGATCTTGCCACTGAAAGGACAAGTCAAACTAGTTGAACCATATACGTACCTTGAGAGAGAGAGGGAGTAAACAGACCTTAGTTTCTTCAATCAATTTAGTAGTGCAGTCAAGGAGAATCACACAGATGCACTCAGAGTGAAAGATGTGCAGTCAAGCACTCTACCCACAAATTCACAGTGAACAAATTCCCGAAACCAGTCAGGGTGGATCAAACAGAAAGACTCAGCCTGTGCAGAGAATAGATCGCAGTAAATTCCATGCAGAATAACACAGAGGTAAAATCTGCAGACTGCCGTGGAGAAGGAAAAACGCAGCCTAGACCGAGTAATCCAGGCAGATCGGTGAAGACCAGGCAGAGTGATCCCGAGAAAACAAGCCGTGAGAAAAAAAAGGACCAACAATCAAAATCCAAGCCCGTGAAGGGAGCCGTGACCCAGGCCGTGAAGGAAAAACAGTAGTAAAAAATCCAAGCCCGTGGAGAAAATCGTGAGCCAGGCCGTGAAGGAAAAACAACAGTAAAAAATCCAAGCCCGTGGAGAAAACCGTGAGCCAGGCTGTGAAGGAAAAACAACAGTAAAAAATCCAAGCCCCTGGAGAAAACCGTGAGCTAGGCCGTGAAGGAAAAACAACAGTAAAAAATCCAAGCCCGTGGAGAAAACCGCGAGCCAGGCTGTGTAGGAAAAACAGCAGTAAAAAATCCAAGCCCGTGGAGAAAACCGTGAGCCAGGCCGTGAAGGAAAAAAAACAGTAAAAAATCCAAGCCCGTGGAGAAAACCGTGAGCCAGGCCGTGTAGGAAAAACAACAGTAAAAAATCCAAGCCCGTGGAGAAAGCTGTGAGCCAGGCCGTGGTGAGATCCCAAAGTCACGTGTAATGAAACTAAAAATAATCTCTTCCTTAAATAGGTTAGGGTAGATTAAAAAAACTTAGGATAGAATCAACGGAGGCCCACACAAAAAAAAAATATAATCATAAAAATAAAAATTAGGTAGTCCAAAATCGTCCCAACAAAAGTCAAAAGATTTTAATATAATAAAAAGTAAATTGTCAAAAAGTCTATTAATAAAATCATGAGATTTTATTAATAAGACTAAAATAATTATTTAATGAAATTATAATAAAATGAAAGTCCAAGGGTCCAACATAAAGTCCAAAATCATAAGTGGGTCATTATAATAAAAAAACATAAGGTAACTATAAAAAAATAAATGGTTCAATGATCTTTAATAATTCATCAAGTAAATTTACTCCATAAAGTAGGAGTCATCATAGTCAAAGGTGCACACAAGTAATTGTGCTGACACTAGTAAGAATAGGACCAAGATTCAACAACCACAAGATCAAGGTGAACCGTAAAGGTGGACAATCAATCAAATAGGACCAATAAGACCAAATACTTTTCTCTCTCTCAAGGTACATAGTTTTATATATTTTGTCATCACTGTATAAGGGGGAAGATCCAAACGGATGGTACAATCCTTTTGTCCTTGACATTGCTCCTAAAGGTTAGGTACTAGGGACATCGTCAAGGGGTGGCCAATCTCTTGAGAATCAACCTAGCAATAACTGATTAGGAGAGGGGACATCATTATCTTCCATTCTTAATGAATGGCTTTCAGCCTTAGGCTGAGTTTCAGTCTCACACTGAATCAAGTTGATCAATCCCTGGACCCTAACCGGGTCCTCCATTCTCTTGCAGAATGGTTCTCAGTACTAAGCTGAGTTTCAGTCTCACATTGAAAATTGATCAACTACCTGCAGTACCTACTTGGACATCGTGTCCCTGGTCCTATACCAGAATATATCTCTGCCTCTACCTGCAGGCTCTACTTGGACATCACATCCTTGGTCTCAGACCAAAATGCCCTAGAGGCATATAGGGGCCCTAGCCACATGCTAGGGGCTTTGCCATGGCATCAACCTGCTTGGTCCTAGACCAAAAACACCAGGAGACTACTGGGGGCCCTAGGGTACCTTCTAGGGTCTTACTCTATCCTAGTCAACTGACTAGGAAACCATTCTCTGAGAATGGGTCTCGCAACTGCACTAACTTTAACAAATCCATGGTTTAATGTTTTTTTTTCGTTGATGAGAACAACGATCTTAATTAAGAAATGAAACTTTACCAATGTGCGAGCGAAACCTCCATTTGATTTTGAACTGATCTGCTCATCAATTGTTCAAAGATGAGGATTGTTAACTCGAACTCGTTAATGATAAATCAATCACTCAATTGAGTGCTCTCTCAATCAACCTCTTGATATATTTTTATTAACAATCTTGATGAATGATAACTTAACTACACAGTTATAACTATAATGTTATGGTTTAATCCATTATCCATGTATTATATAGCTAATTCAACATCCTACATGTTTTTTAGATATAAATCCATCAAAATATATTAAACTATATACTATACAAAAAACGCTCCCAAAACGGGAGTTTTTGAAAATTTCGCTTTTCGCTCTGCTCCTGCTCCTCGCTCCCAACAACATAGATGTGGAGATCAAGGTTGCGGGGAAGCGATCCCCCCCTTCGCCCTCGCTTCGCAAGGAAGCGTTGCGGGAGCTAACCGGAAGCGTGCTTCTTGGATAGCTCCTTGCTATGTCTAGAAGCGCACGCTTCCTTCGCGCTTCTCCATCGCTCTCATCGCTTCCGACTTCGCTTCCGCTGCTTCCAACCGGAAGCGCGCTTCCTGTATAGCTCCTTGCTATGTTTGGAAGTGCACGCTTCCTTCGTGCTTCTCCATCGCTCCAGTCGCTTCCGACTTCGCTCCCTATTGCGCTTCCCGTCGCTTCCTCCTGCGCTTCCCCCATTAAACGACGGGGGGGTCATACAGGACCAAGTTAGAAATTGTTCATATTTGAATATAAATGAAGAACTGTATGTGGGGTGTTTCAGGCAACTTCTAAAGGAGCCCTAAATATTGAATGCAATGCATTCAAAACGTTTGGTGCTCCATTTCCAGCACAGGTTTGCTATAGTCATTGAATCAATTCTGTTTTTAGGTCTAGCTGTTTTGTTGCTTAAGTTGTGCTGGTCATTAGGACGATATTTTGCAAGGACTGTGCATGGACTTGCTTTTAAGTAAATAATTTTGCCTTCCTCCAGGTTCGGATTAAAGCTGATTGGGAATGTAATCCTTATCTGAAAGAGGAGGATTTCAGGGATGCAGTTTCAGCATTCTTGATATACCACATGTTAAATTGAGTGGTGTGTGTTTTATGATAGACATCAGGTAAAGTACGTTTATTATATATTTTGCCTCTGAAGGATATGGTCATTTTAAACCTTTTCTTATCATTTTTTGAGGCAAATACTAGAACTCATTCGGGTGTTTTTCGTCAAAGGTCCTGTCGATTCTACCAATCAGGATCTTCGTGAGAAATTAGGTCGGCAATAATAAACAACTATGTTAGTGCAAGAAGAAAGAAGTAATATGTCTGCAAGGGAATCAGAGCTTACAAATATTGAAGAAGATGAAATATTCTACAGAAAGGATTGTTGTGCTGGGCAGGGCATGCGCGATGTTTTAGATTCACATCAAAGACTTGCATTGTATATTTCTGAACATGTTAATTTTTCTACTAGTTTTGAACAAAGACTTGCTATGCAATCTGCTCAAGAGCGTAAAGAGCGTTACGTCTACAGTAGTTGTGAGCAAAAGTTTTGCATTGCAATCTGCTCAACAGTGTAGTCTTTCTAGTAGTTGTCAGAAAAGAGTTGCATTACATTCTGCCCAACAGCGTAATGTTTCTCATGGGGTTGAACAAATACATGCATTTTGTTCTGTTATATAGCCTATTTTTCTTGTAGGTTTTCTCAGCCTAATGTTTCTAATCGTTTAGATATGTTAAATTCTGCATTTCAACAATTCTACGTGAGGGGGTACCCTAGCAGTGAGGAAAATTATTAACTTTCAGGAGATGCATTTACTATAGTATTAGAAAGGTAGATATCTTTATATTCCTTCAAACTACAGACTATGATAGCCTCACTTTAATCGAAGTGGAGGGCTCAAGCCGCTCAACATTGGTGGCTACTGGGGATGAAAACCCTGCTCCCTTTGTTCATAGACCACGGGAAAAGAAATTAGAAATCTGTCATGGCAAGAGGAAACATCCATAAAATCTACTTTTCTTGTCTTTTCTTATTTACATCCTTTCAACTTTCAAGTTTCTGCACTGTTGAGATTCAAGAACTTGAGTCATTGACTCTTTTATATTTATTATGGTATATTTTGTGAACATTACATGGCAATTCAAGTTTGCAGTTTGAAGTTGAACTCTGAAGCTGTAAGGTTGATAACTTGATGTTATGGATAATGGACCTATGTTTGACGAATTCACTAGTATATGATAATTGATTGAATCATTGATGGTTGATGAATGATGTTATATGGTATTATGATTTATCGTGTTATGGTTTATTTCATGTTTTTATGCTTTCCATGACTAATTCAACATTCTACAAGCATTTGTTGGCATATATGCATCAAAATATATATTATATAAAAAACGCTCCCGAAATTATTCCAAACCGGAAGCTTCTGAAAATTTCGCTTCCCGCTCCCACTCCCGCTCCCAAGTAACCTTGGTGGAGACAGTATTTTTAATAAGCGATGTGCAACTACGAGCAACCAATATGCAAGTATTGGTGAAAGGGAATTCCAACTCAGTCAAACATTTTGGGTTGTTGCCTTTAAGTACCTTTGCTCCCGAGTTCAACTACCCTGTATTGTTTTCTTGGAGTGTAATTAACTAGCTAGCTTCAAGCTCCTTTCCTTTAGAATTTACAGTACACGCTGAGGGTATATAAAGGACTCATTCAACCTATCCTACTTACATTTGAATGACATAGCTTCAAGCTCCTTTCCTTTTGGATTTGCAGTACACGCTGAGGGTATATAAAGGACTCATTCAACCTATCCTACTTACATTTGAATGACATTTCTCCAGCGTGTTGCACATGGACATGTTTAAATTATTTTGAATATATATATGATTTCATAATTGTACGCTCGGTCATATTTATTGATTGCTTCTATTTGCCGAGATATTATTGATTGCTTTATTGTTACCTCTTTCCTGTCCCCTACTTTTATAGCAAATTAAACATAATTCTTGGCCCCAGTATTGGTCAATTTTGTGAATTTATTTGTCCACTGACATGAAGTGGGCAATAGCTTGTCATAATGCACTTCATCTGTTTTAGAATCATGCAGCTTCTCTGAATGGCTAATTAGATGCTCAGATTACGATGTCTCGTTATTCAGTATTGTGCCATTTGAGTTCAGGAACTTGAAAGGACTGAAGCATAAGTTATAACAATAGTATATGCTGCATAAGTTCCATGAATATTGACTTTTCAACATGGTATATGTTGCACATGCATATTTGCTTAATCAGAATACTTCTGTTAAGAGTAATGAACTTTAAAAGTAATAATTCTGGATGATTGCTACGATTGAACAGGAAGATAAGCCTGTAACTGGAGCTGCCAGCGGACAAAGTAACCTTTCAAAAGTTTCATCATTCCAAGGTCAACAGCCGGACTCTCATGTAAGCATCTTTTCTCTTTTTTTTTCTACAAAATCTTGTCTAAGCTATTTTGGATTCCTATCTAAGGTCCATTGTAAGCTCTCAAGGGATGGATCATGGACCACAAAGCTACGAGTCTACAGTATTGCAAATATTTTATTTATATAAAAATTCAATGGCTGGTTATGTGAACCAGGGTCTTGTGTCACATGATGCGGAAGAAGAGGTTCTTACTAAAAATCATCGGTTGGGTAAGGCGTTATATGATTTCCCAGCTGGTTCAGAGGATGAGGTAAAGTCAACAATTGGAAACAGTTGAGGTAATTTTGGAAAGGGAGTATGTAAAAAAGTACTCTAATATTTTCTGGGCTGGTCTTGCAGCTGAACTTAACAGCCGGAGAGAAAGTCGAAATTTTAGGTGAACGGGAGGGGTGGTTCTATGTAAGTACACAGCGAACGTTGAAAACAAACTTTCCTTGTATCTTGTGGGATCTACTTCATTGCTTTTGTATTTTGTAGCTGAACTGCAGTTGAAGCATAATTAATTATTTCTCGAGTGAAATTATGTTACCTACGTACTCGTTTGGAATTTTATGGTACAGGCAATCAAGAAGCAGCCTGGAAGAGATAGTGAAGTGGCAGGATGGGTTCCTGTGTTTTGTGTAAGCTCCTCTTACAGCAGTTTTTAAGTGGTTACCACTGGCTGTGGTACGTCATATAACAGTTTTTAAGTGGTTAACACTAGATTTGGGACGTTTATATAGCAGCATCCTTTAATATTTAAGTGGTTAACACTAGATTTGGGACGTTTATATAGCAGCATCCTTTAATATATAAGTGGTTAACACGAGATTTGGGACGTTTATATAGTAGTATTCTTTTATATTGCCCGGTCTTTTGTATTCAACCAGCTTGGGTGAACGCACCAAGCATAAATCTAGATACTACACATATTTTTGGGACAGTCTTATACTTAGCATAAAATCTTGGGACAGTTTTATATTTAAGCTTAAATCAGGGTTACTCTTGTAGGTTGGGTGGTTGGGCACTGGCTATCATTGTTTCCATTCAGGTTCAAAATCCATAACCAATATACCTATGAGAATGTCAGAAATTATAGTAATAAAAAAAAATCATCACAAAGATATTTATGCTTTTTTAGCAACTTATATATTTAGCATTATGAATTGTCATGTTTTCATACATGTTATGTTTTGTGTTAATTATCATGTTTTGAAAAATCACTTAGATGATGTAGGCAAAAGAGGTTTTTTATTTGTAATCTATTACAGATATATCATGATGAATGACACATGTAAGATCCAATGTTATTTTTACATGGATTATGATTATGTAGATCTATAATTGTAATACTTCAGTTTTGAACTCTTGATATAATGGTATGCATTTAGATGAAGAAATCTCTGAAAGGTTGAACATATTGTATCTTGAATTATTAATATAAAATTAAAGTTGGTTGCGGCTGAGGAAAACACTGAAGAGAATATGGACCTATCAATCCATTGGTGAGAAGAACATATTGTATCTTGAATTATTAATATAAAATCAAAGTTGGTTGTGGCTGAGGCAAACACTGAAGAGAACATGGACCTATAAATCCACTAGTGAGAAGAAAAGAGGTCTGTAGATAGCCTAGATGGGGGTTTATAAAATGACCCTAGCTTTAACCTTGACCCTTAAAGTATTTTAATCATACATAAATCTTATTAGCCTTTTTGAAATTTATAATTTATCTTTCATGCAAAACGAAGGTTTAGTGGCATGCTAAACGAAAGTTTAATAACACATGGGACGTGAGTCTTTTGGGGAAAAACCACGTGGGCAAAGTTGGCCATGCAACTAAAGGCATGCATGAAGAAAGAGTTGGAACAAACACTCTCTCGTTCCCATTGACATAGGGAAGTCCGTTGTCTTATTTTCTTGACCAATGAACCTTTCTGCATGGATTGGGGTATGGAATCTGAATTTGTCAATCGAGTTTTTTGTTATGAAGCTAAAAATGTGATAATTGATAATTACAGGGTGAAGACTGTGTTGTCAAGCCCATAATTGAGTTACCGGTGAAATGTTGAATTGTGCGTGAACTTTCCTCAATGGAAATTTTGGGTGTTGGTTGACAGTGATGGCCTAGTGTAAGGTATTTCACTATTGTGCCTTTAGAATAGAAACCAAGGAAGGAACTACATTGTTTGGTGTGGAACTTCTTGAATCCAAGTTCTTGGATCTAGAAAGAAATAATAATGATATTGTTATGAAATTGGTGAGTGCCTAGCTATGAGAGATAACTTATTGGGGAAATTAGTCTGTCCACATGTCCATTTTCCTTTTCTATCAACTTTGAGCGTTCTCTTAGTGGATTCATAGTCCCAGCTCGGCAGTGGCACCTTGCTGAGAGATTTATGAGCAAAGCAACCTACGATTGGGTGGAATGTGCCTCATGCTCAGGCAATTGCTCAAGCCGTTAAGAATTCAAACAAGTGCCCTTGCTCTGTATCAACCATTTTATAACCGTGTATGATTTAATGAAAGACGTGATTAATAAAGAATGGAATTATTGTTGCATGAATTATATTTGGTTGTATAGTTAATGAATAGAAGGAATTACCAAAGAATTGAGTTATATATTGTGCATTGTTATCTATAGATACATTTGTATGTTTCTACATGAATATTTGTATATTCATAACTAGTTTTATGAATATGTAAGAAGGGAATTGGAATGTTTTTTTATTCTTGTTGTTTTGTGTTCAGGATGAATGGGAACTTGTTTATGGTTTGGTCGTCCTGCGTTTTGTATGTGCATTCCAATGTCGATGTATGATGTTTGAATAACAAATGAAAGATTTGTTAAAGACTTGCGATCGATAATAGTACGGTTCAAACTGTATTGAGTGAATTTTGATTGTATTATTATTTATGCTGAGTATGAAGAATTGCACTTGGAGTTTTCATACTTAAATTTTATATAATTGTTTATGCATTTTTCCCTGCATGAGTAACAGAGAAGTATGCATATCTAATTATTGTTTGGGTTTATGTCATCAACAATAATGGTAATTTATTGTAAGGAAATAATCTAAATGGAATTTACGCTATAGTGAATGCATTTTTCCTGAAGGAAGTTTTATTTTTTGTAAGTTAATTTGTTATAGAATTGTTTGAATATGGTGAATGCCTAAAGTGTTCATTCATCATAGGAAAACGTTTTCCCATTTGGTATGTATATTAGCAAGCTCTGAGATCCCTTGGATGTTCCAAGGTGGTTAATGAGGTTTTAGTGTAACGAGGTACGTTACGAAGTGGTATAAGAGCTAAGGTTATAGCTCTCGAACCTCGTGGGTTATTAAAAAATATAAAGAATTGGTCAGATTATATCTGAATCAATTTCTTTATACATTAAATGAAAAACCTAGGAAAACAATGCATGATATGATTAAATTATGTGTAAATATTTTTGTGTCTAACAAAATGGTTAAGTATTTAAATTCCTACATTCAACAGAAAGTGGTGTAGAGAAAATGGCGGATGAAAAATAATTTTCTATTCTTGTCGAGGAAGTATGGAGGAGTGCCCCAATAACAAAACACAACAACCATAAGATAGAGGTGGAGGCAGAGGAATTACACCAAAAATTGAAAGATATATAAACAGGAAATGGAAAAATACTACATAACCTAGAGCAACATAACAAGGTGAATTTACAAATTTTGCAGAACTCGATGTTGTGTGAAATCAGGTGCAACATGTCTCTTCCATTATGAGAGGAGAAGGAGATTCTATGAGCATAGAGCTTATTAAGAGACATCGACACTCAAGAAGTGGAGTTGTAAGCAAGATGGGGCAACAATCCCATGGTATTTCAATTGAAAGTTATTACAAAAAAGAGACATTTGGAATCAAGACAGATACCTTATCCACAATGTTATCACTCCAGGAAACTCCTCTAGGTTGCATCTTGAGGATGCCTGGTAACTTACAATGTTTTTGGGGTTTTCTAATATGGATCAAGTCAGGTGACCTATATGACCTTCCACTCTCAAGACATGCATGAAACTCAATCAAGTACAAGGCTTTTAGTTACCACTGTTCAGAGGTTGACAATAAGGTGCAGGGATGGAGAACTCATCAGGCTGGCAGATTTACACACAAAACAAATGCATATAAATGGCTAAATCATGATAAGGATGGTACTTATAATTCAAATCACATCAACATGCCAATAGGGTGACAGATATCAGTCATTAATTAACTTGAATATAATTTGAATAACACATTCAAGCATAAGCACAGAAAAGACATAAATGGAAGCTGAACAAATGATAACAAAAGAGCTTATATTAAATCATGAGCAAAATGAGAAGCTGACAATAATATGGTCTACAAGTCCTCGAAGTCGAACCCCTTCAATAAAATAAGTCTTAGGTTTTATAGCCTTTACAAAAATACTTGGATCCTGAAAACTTGGATCTGATTTAAAAATAATCAAAATAATTGTTTTTTGCATAATTAGGTCATGAAACCCTAATTAACTATTAGTCTAACTATCTGAAGAATTCGTTCACTATTTGAACCTTCTGATAATTGAAGTAAGTAATGGCAATCACTGCCACTGGTTCTCTGCTGATTAAGTCAATGTTTCACTTTGACAATCAAGTATTGGTGACCTTTTCTACTGTTATGTCACAGTAAAATCGAAGCACAACTTTCTTGATGTTTTCTTTAGCGTCCTTCATCTTTATACTTCGTCCTTGAGCCATCCATGTTCGCCCAAAAATGGTTCTGCGTGTCAAAACTTAATTTTAAGCCTCTGTCTGCTTTCGGTGGTTAAGAGGCCAAACTATCGGAACCGTTAGCTTCCGAAAGTGGCGCTTTCGGTGGCTAATGAATTGCCCCAACGTTTGCCTAAGCCACCGAAAGCCCTGTTTTCCAAAAATTATTAGGTTTTTTCCAAAAATGTTCTTTTAGGTCGGTCTGCTCAGCTTTCTTCTTCAGTAGGCTCTGCGCTAGGAGGGTTAACAACAGCCTGGCTAGTTTCTGGAGGCTGAAGGCTAACTGCAGCTTCAACTAGGGTTTCCAACATGGGGTGGCTGCTAGGTTTTCCTTGGCCTCTTTCAGCTGCATTCTTTGGAGTCTAATCATCCTGTACAATCTAGTATTGTCTTTTAGGTATCTTGTATTCAGTCTTTTTAAGAAAATATATATTTCTCTCTGCTCTAGGTAAGACTTATGTAGTAGCTTGTTCCTGCTGGTCAATGCAACATTATTTTTCTTTATTTCCCTTTCCAAAATCTCCATCTCATACACTTGCCTTAGTAATTGATTTATCCTTTGAGTTTTGGGCTTGCTGGAGGAATCCTTCTCTGCTGGTTCATTTTGCTCTTTTGGTGTAGGTGATGGAAGTCCTTCAATCTCTGTTGTCAATTGCTCTGTTAGGTCAACTTTTGCCCTAAAAGTTTGGCCAAACTGCTGAAAATTGGGGTTCATAGATGGACTTGTTCCTTCAAATTTGTGACAGTTGGGCATAAAATGAAAGAGGTTTTTGGATATTGGTTTGTTCTGAGAAAAAACCTCTCTCAGTTTTTTGGAATTCGTTTTAATTTTCCCGGGATTTGGATTTCAAAAACATGTGTCAAACAGGAAATTCTGAGATCCGAAAATTAGGTCTCAGAGATGGATTCGATTCTCCCAATCTGCAACACTTGTAGGAAAACTGATATAGGTTATTGTTCTCTGACCTGTTAGGAACAAAAATCTCTGAGCGTTTTGCAAAATGATTCTCTAGTCGCTCATAATCACCATTTTAAAATGATGCATTTTCACAGTAAAACACCCCTTTCGGTGGCTTAAAGCGTCCCGAAATTTCGGTCTTAGCTGTCGAAAGTCTGCTTTCGGTGGCTTAGAGACCGTTTTGAAACCACGCTTAGCCACAAAAACCTGTGTTTTGAGTTTTTTGAGCGGGCTTTTTCCCCAACGCATTTCACTTGTTTTCGGTGGTTAATACCCTCCTTCAATCACCCGCTAAGTTGCCGAAACCAAGGCTTTTTGATGGCTAATGAGTTGTTGGAAAGCTCACCTAAGCCACCGAAAGTCCTTTTCCCAAAATCTCATAAAAAACGCGATCATCAGGCTTTCAGTGGTTAACATGGTCCTGTGTTAAAACTGTTAGTTGCTGAAAGGTGAGCTTTTCGGTAGCTAATGAGTTGTTGAAAAACTCGCCTAAGCCACCGAAAGCTAAAACTTTCAAATTTTCTTAAAAAACAGAACATCAGATATCCCAACCTTGTTAGTCATCCCAATATCTTTCATAATATGGCCTGAAACCTTCATCAGTGATAAAAAAAATAAATTGTTTTGAGTGAATTTATTGAAAATTTTATTTAGAAGATAACACACAAGATACTTGAAGAGGAAATATGATGAGGACCCATTACAGGGTGAACTCGGAAAAATCAAATCTCCTACTTTTGATAGACAAAAATTATGGGAAAGTGTAGAAACGTGGTTGCTAGAAATGAAGAAATATTTGCACCTGCATGATTATGCTTGATAATTAAGAGGCATGAATCACTGTATACAATCCTCATGGAAAGGCTTACAAGTGGTGGGAACAACTAAAGCAAGTGAAAAATATTGATGAAAAACATTTCATGGAAGAAGTTTTAGAGGTATTTTAAGCATGAATACATGAAGGGGACCTAACTATGGATCTGATATTTCAACTACTGGAAGGAGGAGGAGAAAATGTGTCAAGAAGAAACTTGAAGTCAATCTTGCACTAGGAGATGATGTACCAATGCATAAGGTATTCTCCATGTCAGAGACTGCTATTGTTGCCCGCTTTCATGGTAACAATATGGCACTACCCGCCTTCAGAATATGGATAATGACTTAGTGGAAATTTCTTGACTACCCTCTTCAATGTTTTTCCCAAGTGAAAGGTTGTCTCAGGGCTATCCTAAGACTATAGATGATGTTTGGAAAATTCTTGAAGGCATATGGTTTTGGGGAAAGATGACCTTCAAGACTAAGCGTTGGATTCCTAGTTCAATGCTAGACGAGAGAAGTCATACTCCCACTCGACCTGGGTCAAATTGGTTGGCATGCCTCCGAAATTGTAGACATTGGAGATTTTCTCCCTTATAGGTGCTACTCTTGGAGAATTTCTCCTTGCCGATGACAACTAAGAAGCTACTAGCAATTTGGCGGTCACAAAAATTTTGGTTAAGCTAAATAAAAGGGAGGGGTTACCTGAGAAGATTGTCATCACAAAAGGTAAATTTTCTTATTATCAAGATTTGGACTACATTGGGTTTGCCTTTCAGGGGCAACCGGTGCCACACATATGGACACCTCGTACAAGACTGTACATTACCTTTCTCTCGAAAATACTGGAGGAGTAAAGAAGTTTTGGATGATGATGTAACTAGGGAGGATTTTGGCCCTCCAAATGCAGTATAGGTTGTAGCTCCCTTTGTGAATCCACCTCTTTAAGCTGAATCAACTTTGACTATTTTGAAATCATCAGGTATGTATCTTGTAAAAGCTTTGATTTATCCTATTGAAGATTCTGGTGACACTACAACAAAGGGGATGGAGACATATGGAAATGCTCTTTATATGCACGTAGCTTTACAACTAACATTTGAAGATGGAGACATGCAGAAGGATTCTATGCCCGATGTGGCCCCTCAATCTTTTGGGCATATATCTCCTAGTAAGTGTGGATCTAACAATAATAACTCTTTGGATAGTCTCTTTTCTACATCTCTTGTTTTCTTTGGCGCTTCACATTTACCTTGTGTCCCTTCTAATTATAAGGCACCTTCTCTACTTGGCCATGACCTACCTTTGAGTAATTCATTAAGCATTTTTTATAACCTTACCTATAGCCTTATGTGTATTGAAGTTGTTGTTGGGTCCTTTCTGAATTATTTGAATTTTAGAGGGTTTTCACCGTACACTCCCATACCCCTCCTTTCCTTTGCCCTCTCTATTCCATATGGGCATGTTATTCTTGGTACCTTGACTACAACCTCCTTGGAACGATCTATAGCAGGAACTAGCGGGGGATTGGACTCACCTTCTGATGTATCTATGATTGATAAGGATTTTTCTTATGTATGTGCTTTCTTCTCCTAGTATGAAAGGACACCAAAGATTCTCTTTTTTATAGTCTCTTCACCTAATAGGCCTATGTTGGAGCATACCTCTTTTCAATCGGTGCCACCCCTCCCTTTTGACTTTGTGACCTATTTTTCACCTTTGGGAGCATCTCTGAAGGACCCTAAAGTTGATTCACACCTATCTCTTCCATCTACCGAAGGAATCATCATAGGCCAAGATACTTGTAGACATGATGCTACTAAGAGTTGTTCGAGGGTTATCAAGACCATAAGATCTTCGAGATACCATTTCAGAACTAGAACATCCCACACACCTTGTTCTCTTGCTAGTGTGGATAGGGGCCAATCTTTGCATGTTACTAGGGGATCTGATCGATTTCGTGATCGCAAATTTGTGATGACTTCTACTAGGATACATGCTTCACTTGACGTCCAGAGGGGTAGACAAAGAACCATTGAGGAGTCCTTAGCATGCACCCCCAACGCGAAGGTTACTTAATGTTCAACATCTCTTTGAATATTATGGGATTAAGGTACTTGACCACAAAATTGGCCTCGAAGAGAGTGATTTCTATACATAATTCAAACATCATTCTATTATAGGAATAATTGACTGTAGGGGACATAATTTCAAAGTTGAAGTCTATGTTATTTGGATTGGAATTTATTTTTCTTGATGCTTAGGGGAGGTTTGGTGATTTGATTACTCACAACAAAATTTGAACCCAAAATCCGACAAAATTGACTATGTCATTGGATTTCACCTTTAAAATTACGAATTTTTATCAATTTTTTTTAGTTGATGCATGGCATTGTCGGATATTCGACGACCACCGGTTATCCAACGACTCTCGTCGGTTATTCGACGACATCCGTCGGATATCCGACATATCCTAGACTTCTTAGGGGTTATAGATTTAGAGTTGAAGTATTTGATGTTATATGGATTAAGAGTTTAATGGATTAACAAGTCTAGGTGCTATATGGACTAAATGATATATGGGTTCTCAATTATAGGTGTTATGACATACATAACTTGGATGTTATAATTATGAAGGGCTATATTAATGCTAAGGGTTATAGGGATTAAGCGATTATAAGGGTTAGAACATATCAACATTAAGGGTTATAATATTTATTTCTTATATTAAGGGTTATAGTGATTAAGGGTGATAAAATGTAATGGATTAAAGATTATGGGTTAGATGTGAGGGATTATAGTGTTTATGTGTTATATTGTTATGGGATAAGGGATTATAACGAGTAAGGGTCATATGTTAAATGTGTGAAGGTTATATGTGTATTCATTGTTAGATATTATAAGTGTGAACAACTAAGGGTTAACATTAAAAGTTATAGGTGGTAGGGGATATGTATTAATGGTCAGAAGTGTTAAAGTTTGTAGGGATTTAAGGTTATGTTAAGAGTTAGTAGTAAGGGGCTTAAAATGATAATGGTTATATGGCTTAGGTGTTAGTAATGAGATAAATGATTATTCATGATAGTGGTTTTGGCTCTAATGGTTAGGTGTTGGGAGTGATAAGGTTTACGGAGAAAGGGCTATTAATGATAGTGATTATGGTTTTGAGCGTTGGCTATTGATGTTAGGGTTATAGAATTATATGTGCTAGAGTTACTATCTTATATAGAATAAGAAGGATGTACTGTTATAGAGTGAAGTGATAATGTGTTTGTACTTGGAGTATATAACTCCAGGCCGGTTAGGAAAAAAGGGTTATTGTGGCTCGAATATAGGAGTTTCGAGGGTTATACATTATAGGGTTGATAGGTTGTAGGAGTTACTGGTTATATTAGGGGTTATAGGTGATATATGTTATTAGAATTAAATATTAGGTGTTATATGGTTTATATTAGGAGTACTTGGGTTGTGCATGATAATGGTTATAAGAGTTAGCAATTATAGGGTCAAATGGATTAGGGAAAACATGGGTTAGTGATCTTATTTGTTAAGAGTCATATGTGATAATGGTTGTAGGGTTTAGGTTTTTTATCCCATAAGTGTTACAGTTTATGGGGTTATGCATTAAGAGTTAGAGGATTTAAGGCTTACAAATAAGTAGTGATAAGCTTTAAAAATTATATGTCTTAGGGGTTATAGGTGTTTATAGAAGTTATATTAGAAGTTATAATTGTTAGGGGATAATATAAGATTTAAAGATTAGCAATTACATGCAAACTATGCGAGTTAGGTGTTAGTGCTTATAATAATTTGATTGTTAATTATAGTGGTTAAAGTTATAGCATTAGATTTAAGGGAATATAAATGTTAAGGGTTGATATGTGAAAGGGGTAAATGTTATATGTGATGATGATAATGAAGATGTTCTCTCTGATGACGATGATGGCCATGAAGACAAGGACGATGATATTTGTGTTGTCTATGACAACGCCGATGATTTCATTATCTACATCATCATTTAGTTTTGTATTATGAGACTTTGGACTACTTGCAAGTGTTCATTACCATCTCTTTCTCAACCCTTAAGTGGACACAATGAAGCCCTCTTAGTGCATCTTGAATGGACACAATTGTCCATGAGTCTTAGCGATAAATGTTATGGCTCAAAACCTTAGATTTAAACCTCTATATATGGAATGATGACATTTTTGTAAAAATAATTTAACAAAAATAAAGAACCAACAAAAAAAAACTAGAATAAAAATCATTTAACAAAAATAAATAAATAATTTTTAAAAAAAATATTAAATATCAAAAATTTAAAAAACCTATTAATTAAAACAAATGAAAAATGAAAAACAAACAACAAAACACGTGGACATACCTTACCTCACTTTCTCGCTGCGAATTGAGTTGAACTCTGCCTCCCATCGCCTAAGAGTGGACTGTGAACTCTACCTCTCATCGTTGAGCGAACTGTACTGGACTCTACCTCTCGTCGAGTGGACTATAAACTCTACCTCTCGTCGATGAGCGAACTGTGGACTTCGCCTCCTGTGGGTTCCGAAATGTGGACTCCGCCTCCTTTGGGTTCCGAACTGTGGACTCTACCTCTTTTGGGTAGGAACCGAAGCTACTGCAATCTATCAAGCCAGGCACATAATGCCTCCTAAATAGGTGATTTTATGTCATATCTAACATATCTCTCATTTTACTCATATTTGTTCATGGTTTGGGGGTTAGGAAATAGGTTCAAGGTTTGGGCCATTGTGTTTTCGTAGGGTTCAAGTCGCTTAGCGAGAGAAGGGACTAGAGCTCTTAAGATTCCTACATGCCCAGGAAGTTTGTGTTAAGACCTATGGTTCCAGACCTCCCCAGTGTCTAGGCCTCCTATATCATAGTCAAGACCTATATTCGGGTTGTCCAGACACTTGCTTCTCTTCTCAATGCCTCTTCTAGTGCGTTCTATCATCACTTGTAGTCCGCCCTTGACATCTTAGCTTCCCTTCCAATCCACCCACCTAGAAGTCATATATTCCGCTGAAGAACGAAGATTCTGAACTAGACATTCTTTCCAGTGACTAAGGATTCATGTTTGATTCTCTTTCTCCCACGTCCAGGATTCATGTCTAGATTTTCTATTAACTACATTACCAAATTCCCCTATCATTGCAACAATCTGTGCATACAACAGAGCTGTCTGAGCCTTTGCTACGAGATTTGAAAATATCGATTCATTCAAACATAAACTGCGAGTATGAGTAGTCTCTTTCACTCGCCGTATAATCTTTCACTCAAACATAATGAGTAAATCTTTCACTCGCTGCATAATCTCTCAAGGAACATGGTGATGGCCAATTTCGTTGTTGGAGAATTCAATTTTCCAGGATTTAAGACTAGTTCCAGCCTTTGCTTCCACTTTTGCTTCGTGATTTAGATTCCCGATGATATGGAATCCTCTGAATCAAATAAAAGTTTTTACAATTTGCTTAATTCGTTGAACAATTCTTTTTGGATGCCAAATTGTTGAATTCTGTGTTCGAGTTGAGGGCTTTGATGAATGTACAAATTCCTTGTTGGTTGTGGGAGAGAAGGTTGAATTAAAGGAGTACCGGATTTACTTGTCTTAGCTTCTACCGAAAAGGCTTTACCGCTTCCTTCAATGGTATGCAATGCTCGATGATGGATGTGTCATAAGTTTTAAATTGTTGTAACTACAAGCAAAAACATAAATAAAATCTTTGAACAAATGAATAGATTTTGCTTGAATTATGCTGTAATGGATTTAGACATCTTCAACATCTTGGGTTGATGAGGAGTTCCTAGATTCACTTCTTCACTTTCTTAACTTTGCAATCTAAAAACAACCTTCACTACTACATCATTTGAATCAAATCAATTATAAACCCATGAGACATTCCCTTTGGATGGTATCATTAACCCTAAAATAGGATACATGCCAAATTCTAATGTTTGGTGCACCAAGGTAGGGTTTTCTCAACCTAGAAAGGGTTTGGGACCAAACTTTGATGGCTTGGGTCCTAAATGAAACATTTATATGACACACAAGCCATGAACTAGGCTCCAAACCACAAGATAGACCCTCCAAGTGAAAAATGTGTCTTGATAGTGGGATATATACCCATTCTAAGATTTGGCACACCAAAGAAAGGCCTCCTCACCCAAGACATGTTTGAGGACAAATTTCAATTGCTTAGGCCCTAAAATAACTACTTATGCACATGACAGAGGAATGATGACTTGGACCACAATACAAGCCCACCATAAGGAATATTTGGCATGTGAGTGGGATGTGAGACTAATTTGGAGGTTTGGTAAACTAGGGAAGGTTCTCCTTTCTCCAAACATGCGTTGAGGACAAAACTAAATAGATTGAAACCTAAAGTGTCTATTTATAAAGCATATGGGACATGAACGAGGGCCCAAACTGTGACATAGGTACATCCTTTGTATGGAATCATTAGTCACACAAGTAGGATACATGCCTATCTTTGAGGTTTGATGCATTCATGAGGATCTCCTCACCCAAGACATGCTTTAGGGGCATGTACATGATCCTTAACCATGATATAGGTCCTTTGAAGGGAATATTTGGTCTAAGGTTGGGATACAAGCTGATTTCATGGTTAATGACACTAGGAAGGGTATCCGTAGTCAAGGCATGCTTCAAAGTTGAATTCCAATGTAATGGTATTCTTTCCTAATAAATACTTCTTAGTTAATGTCCATATGCTTAGAATCTATATTCTTCTTAAAGGACATGGTTTGGAGTCAATTCCCAAGGGGTTAGGTCCTACATGTTGCTTTTAGGGCTCATGGTTTATTAATAGGGGCAAATAACAAAAGACATGCACTCTAGCATAAATATTTGTCCCACAAGTGGGATACACACCCAATTAAAATGTTTGTCACATGAAGAGTAGTCTCCTAACCCAATACATTATTCAAGGCCCAAAAATAAGCAATTTCTATCCCAATTTGACCTTAGGAGTAGTCTAGAGTCCCACACAATCACATCATCCGCGTGGACCCTTCCTTATACTGTGATGATGAACTTTTAGGTTATATGGAACAATTGTACATTTGTGAGAGAAATGATTGGTTGTACCCCACCTTGGTTTATTTACTTTTTTTTTTTGTTTATTGGTCTTATGGTACCTTGTCTGTGACTTGTGGTAAATAGGGTCATCTACCCACTTTGAGTTATTCTTTTATTTTATACCACCTTTGATGTTTTGGTCTTATGGGTACTTTGGTGGTTTGCCCACTTTGTGTGATTCTTTTATTTTTATTTTTTATTTTTTATGTAACTTTTTTTTTATGTTTTTATATTTTATTTTTGTTTAAAGGTGGCCACTTCTTAATCTGATAGAAACCCAACTTAAATTTTTTTATATTTTTATTTTGACCTTTCTAGAAGTTCTTGTTCATATATATTAAGGGCTTATTCTTTTCTTTTATCATAATCTTTCCATCTCAAATTTGGTGATGTCAAGGGGTTCCAAGTTCACTGCTGCAACTCACTCACCTAGGGCTTCCACCTGTTCAACTTTTTTTTGATATGATCTAAATTTTAATTTATGTTGCTTGAGACAAGGTCGCAAACCTTCCAGCTCTGATCTATCCAAGTCATTTCACCTGATGAGGACGTGTTAAAGTTGGATTTTTTTATGCACCCAATATGCTCCTTCTGTGCTAGCCGTGAACCCTAGCAGACTTGATAGAAGTCTTTATACTCAGATATGTTGTTTGCAAGGTTAAGTCTGTATGCTTAAGTTTCGATTTGACTTCTTCAAGCTCGGATTTTCTATGTTGAGAACCGGTCTGCTGTGTTTTGGGTTTGGTCTTTTATTCATGAGCTTCGATCTCTTTGACTTCTGCTAGACTCTAAACCTGTGACCCTAAGACTTCGTTTTTTTTTTGTAAGATGCACAGTTCTATTAAAATACAATGGAAAAATATACAAAATTAACCCTGGTTGTAGGAGGACTCAGGAGGTGAAGACACCCCCAAGCCTCTCAAAAACAGAGGGCCGTCTATGAAATCCAGAGATGAGATAACTAGCTGAGTACCGAGTCTGGGACATAGTTACATGATTCAAATTTAAAAGAAGACAAAGACATAGACCTAGACATAGACATAGTTTGTAGACATAGACATAGTTACAAAGTTCAAATTTAAAAAACAACCATAGACAGGCTAGACAAATTTTGCAAAAAAACCTGAAACGATAAGTCATTTTTGTAGATGAGGATAGCATTCTTCAGGATGGTGGAGTTTCTTCAATAATGGGGCACGCCCATCGTTCTTCCTACGAAGGGCTAGATGAGTTGGTGGTGGCATCAGGAGCGGGTTGAGGCGGTTACTGCTGTTGTTCGGGCTTCTGGTCAGTCATGTTCTTCAGTCATTTGAAGACCGGCTCCACCGTCGAAGGGATGGGGAAAGGCAGTGCATGTGGAGCTACAATCGTGCAACCTGTCGCACTCCCACTACCACCTCCCCCACAACCTACATGCATCACACCCCCAATCGCACTTCCATTGCCACCTCCTCCCAAATCACGACCGCCTCCACCTAGACCACCATGGCCAGTGATGCCAACCGTGCCCTTCCATTCGAACGGATTATCCATGTCCATGAGTTGAGAGTTAATTTCAGCCATTCTGGTTTTCATGCCGTGGACGGAGTGACGGGCATCGGACCAGTTACTGAGTATGTCCTCAACTAAATTGCATAACATATATTTAATGAGCCAATAGTGATTTACCTGGCCTCCTCCCTGTCCAATCGCAAGCTTCTGGTTGAGGACCCTGGCCTCCCAGTCTTCAATGAGGATGCAAACCCGTGGAGAGATGTGGTTTTCATAGTTTGCAGTGACTTGTAGGCTACAACCACCCTGGGCTTTGCCCCTGCCCGAGCTCGCTCGACACGACGTTCCCCTCTGTCGCGACATGATAACCAGACTGAACATGTCCTTACTAAACCATGCAAGCTGTGAACTATAGATAAATCAAAACCAAACAAAGGCGCCACCTTGAGATGGATGCAGAACTTCCAGACGCACAAAATACCCATAATTGCTCAGAGCCGAGTAGAACCCAACCAAGATGGTGAAATAATTCTCCATGGCACACATATTCTTCGTCTGATCTACCATAGCACCTGTGCGCATTGAATTACTCTGCAGAGCCATGAAAGCTAGGAGGAGTACAGGGTGTCTCCAACCCTTGTCGCAGGTGCCGAAGAGACATGCGATCCCTCACCCATGTGCGAGGAGCTTCGAAGGTTTTGGGGGCTCATGATGTCCTGGTTGATAGACGTGCCGAACACATGATGCTCGCCACGCAGCGAGTGAAAATGCCGGGGCGTGGCGCGTCGACAATCACCTGAGCTGTCCCCGCATCTGGGAGACCCTAAGACTCGGTTACTTGCTGGTTGTATTTCTTTTGTAGACCGTGAGGTATGAAAGACATTTTTGGTGGAGTCTGTGAGCCCTAGGATATGATCAAAAACTTATGGTGATCAACCAGATTGTTTTAGATTTGATCTTAGTATTCCTTTGAGGTCATAGCTATTGAGATCTACTCTATGTACACTAAATTTGTTCCAGTTTACTAAGACTTGTTTTGACTTGTTTTCTTTTGTACTGAAACCTCATTGAGGTTTTCTCCTTTGTATTAAGTCTAAGTTAGTTTTTTCTTGGGTTCTCTGTTTGATTATTTCTTATCTTAAGTTTATTGACCAGATCTCTTGTCTTGAGTCTTGGTACTGCTTATATGTTTTCTGACTGTCTTTAACCACTCATTTTTGAATTATCCTAGTCATCTCTCTCTCTCTCTCTCAGGTTTGTACTAACCCTTTATTAGGGTCACTTGATTCCTAGTGTTGTCTGACCTCTGAGAGGTTCAATCTTTTCTGAAAGTAACTTTTTTGAGTATTTTAAAGGAAGGGTTTCACACACAAGTAAGTTTCCTCACCTATCTCTTCTATTACTAAATAAACAATTTGTTTATTTTATTTTTTGATTACATGTTACTGAAGATTACTTTAACACAATGACCTAACTGGTAGTGTTAAAGGACTGAAGATTACTTTAACACATTGACCTAACTAGTAGTGTAAAAAGGGAAAGTTGAAAGAGATGAAAATTATGTTTTATTATTGTTTAGTTTCAGTACTTGTTTATTAAATGAAAAATTTGAATTATAGTATATTGAATTTTTATTATTCTGCATAAAACCCTAACTCTATCGAAAAATTTCCATGATTAACATATGGGATAGATGTTGAGCTTTAGGTCACTAAGGATGTTCCTCTAGGACTATGGTAAGCTTCAAATCTAAAAACTAGGGTTTTAAGATAACAACATTGTTTCTATGGTTGGTTGACTACACGCATAGGGCCTCAGAGCATGAAATAATCCTCCTAAAAGAGTTTTCAACCAATGGATGCCATTTGGGACCCATGGGATAGCTTTAATTCTAATTTCATTTGTTAGGGGTGTCACGTCCCCTCCCTTCTAATCGACGGAGAGGACACGACTGTACTGTTGTTGCTACTGTCAAAACGGGCAATCTAGCCCCATGAACATAATAATAAAATGCATTGAAATAAAATACATGTGCAGATGTATAATTCATTAAAATACATCGGAAGTAAAATACATTCAACACATTCATCATGTTCATAATAATTTATAAAAAAATACATTGCAGAGATTAAACACAAGAAATACTTATCTTGGAAAGAAGTTATCCCGCAACTAGCTATGTCACTGCAACATTCCACCCAACCATAGGCCAATGAACTCATCAATCTCTCAGCACCACTATCACCCCCGAGCTGGGCATGATTTCCACAAGGAACTAGGGAACAACAGGCTCACACATAGCCAAATACACATAAAAACTCAACCAAGCCAAACACAGTTTAGTTTATCGGGCTGCTAAGGCAGTGGAAAGGAGAATTGCTAAGCTAGTGAGCTGAAACACAAAGCTATAGACACCTACACAAGATCTAGCTTGGCCTCCACAATACCTACACACCCAACACAAGGAAGTATCCCTTTCACTGCTACATAGTCCTTCAGGCCATACCTTCCCTTCCAGTGCTCTTTAGGGTGTGCATAGAAGAATAACCAACCCCTCTTGATCTCTCTATGAGGTTCCTCTCTTCACTAGGTTTATCAAGCCAATTCTAGCCTCTTCCACTCCTAACGGTTCAGACCAAAGCAAGGATTTACAGAACAACAAAACACAAGTGTTGGGTATTTACAAAAATGTTTTGCAACAAAAAATGGATTGGCAAATGGGGAAATCAACCCTGGTGAGCAAACTCGATTTCAACAAACGTTTATGGGAAAAAACAACCCTTGTAAACCCCCAATTCATGATTCGAACTCAGGAAATGCCTATGGGCATTATAGGAGCAAAAACGACCTCCCTAAACTCACAAATCGTAAATCCCTGCTGGCCATTCACTCAACAATAACAAAAATGGATTTCTGGGCATGTAGAAATGAGGAAACAACAGAAAAATGTGAAGGTGAAAGCACAACAAGCTTAAGCTGCGTGAGGAAATGAAGGACGTGGGTGAATAATGGGATGTGCATGCATTCCTAGGTTTTTTCTTGCCCCATACATCAAAAACACGATTTCCAAAAATGATGTCTTGCCCCAATTCGAATCTGACTTCCATACCCTTCCAATCCCAAGGCATTAACAACCTCAACCACTTTTTGGAAGAAATAAATGATTGGGCACAAAAGACAAAATGGGTATTTGACAGCTTTATGGGTTCTCCCATTGACATTTGGCTTTACTCTATTGTCTCAAGGGTTTGAATATTTTCCCTCCCTATTCCTTGTGAAATCATGCCCCCATCTCTTTAATGTTGCATTGACATAGCTAGTTGTGGGTATTTTTATTAATTGCATATTTATGTGATGTCCAAAATATATTGTGCCTGGCTAGCACTAAAACCATCGACATCGATTTTAATTGCCGAACACAAAACACTAAATCCACGGTGGGGTCTTGGCCTTGAGCTCCACAACATGATTTAATAACGCTACTTACATCATTTACTATTTAATGCAATTGGGGTCAAAACCGGGTGTTACAAGGGGTAGTATAGATGGTTCGTTTTTCCTATGGAAATGTTAGAACATATAGCCATCATCCTACCCTACTATAAATATTGTCGGCCATTGCCTTAGTTATACAATGTTTATTAGAAAATGTTTTTCACCAACATTAAAGAATCAAATCATAAAAGTGATTCTTCACTTACCCTCCATTAACAAAGGTAAGTACTCAAAACACCAAAAAATTAAATGTAGACAAGCACAAATCCACGAGAAGGACAATAGGTTAGTATAGGTAGATTTGACAAAATACAAGATATCTCATAACAAGATATATTCAAGTCCACAAGAAAATATAGCATCGAAAAATAATTGATGGAAGAAAATCAGATGCTATCATTGAAGCAACAAATTGTCCTATTTGCCAAAGTAGATTCCCTAGCATTCCCAAAAGCTTAAAAAAAAGCATAAGACGCTCAATTTTCTAACCCTATTCTTCCTTAAAAAATTAGTCTTTATATAGAGAGGAATTAGAAAATGAATGAAGTTCCACAAGTGTTGAAAGCAGGTGATCTTTCAACCAAAATTTCACAATGGCAATACTTTAAATAGAGTTTCGAATGTAGAACATGACTGAAGAGTTTTATTGGAAAATATAAATAAAGGTTTAAAAAAAGTGATAAAGATACATACGACAGTGGTGATGGATAGTTGTAGACATGTAGGATTGAGGCGATGGGGATAGAGTATACATGCAAGAAGAAGCCAACCAACAGGAGAGGTGTGTTGCACAACTTGAGAAGGAGATGAATTGTTCACAACTTGCAAAATACCAAAAATGTCATCATTTTAAATCGTGGCATCATGGATAGGAATAGATGAAGGTTTGGTATTTGGAGCCAAGAAGTTGCTCAAGACATCACTGTAGTTAATGGGCATATGGGATGAAGGGTTTCAACATAGTGCTAGCATGAATGGATGGTGGAAAGGCCTCTGATGGTTGTCTAACAAAATGGATTGACAAGAAGCAACAAATGTCCCAGTAGAGGACATAAACACCAAAAAGAAAGTGCCTCGTAGAGTAATTAAGAAAGGTAAAAAATACTAATAGTTAAACTATTTGTTCATGAAAAGTTGGACATACATGCCCATCGGAGTGTGGTCTAATGACAAGAAACAATATGATCGGGCTTGTATTAGCATAGGGACTTGGGTTCAAATACCTCAAGTGGGCGTCACTTTAAATATTTCCTTGTAATTTTTTTCCAAGGAACAGTCTTGCAGAAAACCCTCCGAGTACATCCTCATTATTCATTGATAGTAAATGGGATAAGTCGATGGCCTTGATTACAAAGCCTAACCCCGAGGAGATTAAGAGAGTTGAACCCATGACCTCCCCGATTTTGGAAAGAGAGATCTCATGGCTGGCTCATGATTGCTTGAGCTAACCTTCAAAGCTCAATTAAACACACACACACACACATGCAGTTTGATACTCTCAAAGTTCAACAAATCGAATGTTACCAAATATGTATGCACCTAGGTTGGAATTAGAGTTAAATTAACATGGCGATGCATTAATCCGTGCCTTATTAATATAAACTTTCATAAATGTATTCATGAAATTTGATCAATAATACAAAATAGTACATAATGGGAAAAATAACTAACCTTGCTATAGAAAAAGTGACTAGCCCATCCATCCTCTAAATAAGATGTTTTTTTTATAATATACTCTAATCAGGAAGCCCATTCAACCTTCAACCACTCCCTCAAAGAACCACTCCCTCAAAGAAGGCTCTCCCATTTTTCAAACATGGAATCTACCAACAAGGGCATGAGATTCCATCATACATTTCTATATTCTCGCCTACAACCATCTCTCAATAGGTGATCTCTTCTACTTCATATATTTCTTCCTTCTACTACATTCATTAACAAACTGTCCACCACTCTCATTTAAACGATGACCATCTCCTCCCTTCAATTGTACCTCCTTGCCTTTTCTTTCAACCTTTAATTGAAAGAATTCAGAAGCAACTAATTACTAGCAATCTCAAAGTTAAAGCCACACTACCGTACAAAATACTTTTCGCTGAAGTAGGGGCTTTCCTAATGGAGGCAACGACGATAACCAAACTAATAAGCTATATAAAGAGGGTTGAAAACATGGATAATCAACCATCGGCCAAGGTAACTATGGAGGAGGAGTTAGGCCCTAGAAAGAAAACTTGGATGCACAAAACAAAAAATGGCTAAGCAAGTGGAATATCAAACTACATGAATGTCCCAACACCAAGAAAGAAATCCATGTGGACCAATCACAATGGGCGTAAAAAAAACTTACTACATCAAAGAGTTTTAACCCAAATTGAGATCATAGTGAGAAAACATATTTAGGGGCAACTATCAAAGGAAAAGCAAAGCTGTATGTGAGACGGGTAGGTGGACGGTACCTAAGAAAGTGTGGGAAGAGAGCTTGCATATTCTGCAATAAAGGTGTGGTGGAGACAGAGTGACACTTTGTTATGAAATGTGCAGCCTACGAGGATATCCGCATTCAATATGAAGACAGCTTAAAGACCGACAACATGCACTATCTTTTTGACAAAGATAAAATCAACCAGATCACAAATCTTCTAGTCAAGATTTATAGCAGAAGACCCGACATGAAAAAGAGTATGAAGAGGAGTTAAAGCTATGATTCTTTTGGTCCCTTAAGCTGTTAAGCTGCTCATCCTGTGGACGTTATTAAAATCATTCATTCATTCATAGTGATTAATACTTAGCCTGCTGCAGAGCATTTAATGCGGTTGCAGCAAGCATGCTAACCCTTGGTTCTAAATCTATTTAAAATCTAACAGTTAAAATACCTGCAGCAAGCTGAGCATTAATCACCTTCATTCATATCCAAATCAACATTCTTCTGCTTTTTATCGGTATGTTCCACCAAAGCTAACCTATCAATCTCCCTCCCCAAGTGGGTTGCCATAGCGCTAATCACCATGGATAGGACAACGCATCGCCCATGCAACTGCCTTGCCACATGGCGCTGCACTGTAAACACGGATGCAGGAAAGTTTAAGGAAGGGAGTCCCCTCACCCCGTTCAATAGGCACATCCAGACTACCTTCAGCGTGGTACAGATTTGGCATAAGGATCAAAAGGATCGAGCATTCAATTTTGAATTCATCGTGTTTCAGATCTCCATCATGACGCCACGAGAGCATAACCTCGACGGCCTGTAACCATTTATGGCACTTTCGGTGAAAGGGGGATGTCACATTTGGCTCAATTGGCAAACTAATGCACTAATTTTGACCCTCTGCAACATTACAAGTGCAATCTCATTCTGGGAATGCCGCTCTATAGGCATAGTGGAAGGCCTCATCGTGGGGGCATGGGCTCTCAACAGGGGAAGAGGCCATCGCGAAAATGAGGAGAACTACACAGCAAGGAAATGCAAGAAGAGATTGATGAAGCGTTGAATTCTTCACAAGAAATGGATTTGTCATCAGTGGAACGGATGGACGAGGGAAACGACAGGCAGATGCACTGCCGGGAAGAATGGGTGATTATGCAAACCGAGCACCCGAGGCCACAAATGGAGTTCAAGCCACTGGAAAACACTCCGCCCTCGGAAGGGAAGCAGAAGCTGTGGAGCAATCAATTCGTTTGGGATGAGGCAGAAATGCCCACGCCCACTCACTTCGACCCTTCAAAATCAGTCAGGAAATGGTCACCTTTCCTGACTGGCAAGAATGTCACCAATTTAGCTACTCTGTTCGCATTGGCTTGAGAAGCTGAGAAGCCCTTCCCAATTTAGCTACTCTGTTCGCATTGGCTTGAGAAGCCGAGAAGCCCTTCCCGGGCTCCACACTCTCCACATTCCCGGGTACTCACTCAGTGTGAGGGAACTGGTTGTAAACGTATGAACGAAATATAAATTCAATTAATTTTCGACGTGAGAGGGTATATAGCAGATCTGCGTTTTCGCATGGAGCAACTGGTGCGCATGCAACAAAATATATGGGATATCCTCACTCAATGCCCTGGCATGGAAGCACATTCACTCAGTTCGCCCATCATCATTCCTACAACACCAACCAACTCACACAGGGAGTCTTCGTGAAGAGTGAAACGATGGTTCCTCTCCCGGGTAGAAACCTTTACAGGTTTTTTTTTTCACAATTTTTTTCTTCCTGTGCGTCTATTATGTAATGGTATAATGGTGGTATAGTTTGACACTGTTTTTTTTCTGTTTTCGATAATGTTTTTGGGTGAATCCAGTAACAATTTTCAGAAATTCGATATAAGAATTGAAATGAAAAAGTCTCCCTGTTCCTCCAGAGGTTGAACCAATCTTAGATTACGGGTCCGGGCTGGCTGGCTACCGTTTGTTGCGTTATTAGTGCCACGACGATATAAATATGGCCACGATAAGTACCGTGATAAGATTAGACGGATTTTATATCGGATTAGATCTCGGAACGAGTATGACCCATCCTCGATGGCTTGGACTTGAGGAAGGATTGACTCGATTCCCGCCCTCTGCGTTCTAGTCCAGAAGCACTCACTGATCTGGTCCAGTCGATAGGAAGGAAGGCTTGAACCCGGACGTAGGTCGCATCAGGTCAATAAGATTGGCTAGCGCATTTACCTTATTCTCTCTCGTTGGGGGAAAACGGTGGGCTCTTTATATACGAAGCCCCAGAATAGATAAAGGCTTTGTAAGTCACCGTCTTCTAAGTTACTTATCTGGTAGAGGGGCCGCGAGCTCAGCCAAATAGCCTCACATGCAGCTGTACTTGCTGCCATGTACTCCGCCTCAGCGGAGCTCAATGCTGGTGACCACTTTGGGATCTCTGCTCTAAGAAAAGTATTTTTGTTTGGTTCTGAACCATGGAAAAACATGGTTGTGTTTGTTTTTTTAACTCATTGGAGTTAAGACCAATTTAACCACCCTCCTGCATTGCCTTAAGCAAGGATCTATCACACATACCCTCACAATTATGAAGACACATACCCTCACAATTATGCAGAGCAGTCAAGCCAACACCAATAAGATGGTCAAAATCTTTTGTCTTACCAAAAGACAAACCTATAGCTTGGAGATTATTGCCTCTTTTGCTAGGGATTTACATCATAAAGGAGATAAAGTTGAATCAAGTTTCTTGATCCCATTACCATTTACTACATCCTCCTCTTCCCTTCTAACAAAAGGGAGACTAGACAATCTCACACATTATTTTGATAACTTCAATGTTGTGTTAATTTGGAGATTATTGCCTCTTTTGCTAGGGATTTACATCATAAAGGAGATAAAGTTGAATCAAGTTTCTTGATCCCATTACCATTTACTACATCCTCCTCTTCCCTTCTAACAAAAGGGAGACTAGACAATCTCACACATTATTTTGATAACTTCAATGTTGTGTTAATGCCTTACAAGCTCTATCATGCAAAAATTAATGCAATCCTAAGGAATATATTTTCAAGTGGATAGCTATAACATTCTTGGTTGGTAAAATCATTGTAAGATTTTCAAAGTTGTAATTTTATTTGGTAGATTTAGTCTAATAAAGGTATTGATTAGATTTAACTATTGGATTGGGGCATAAATCCACTGGAGAGAGCCATAAGTTTGATGACTAATGTCATTTGATGCATGGCATTGGAGGAAAGGTGAACCATGATGACTAATGTCATTTGATGTCGTGGCACGTGGTACTGGAAGAAAGGTGAACCACGGGTGTTCACATAATGAACCATGGGTGTTCACTTAATGACCTAAGATTATAGTTGTCATCTTAATATAGTGATAATTCATGAGTTTTTATTTAGAATAAAACTAATAATTACATATGATATTATAATTACATTTTAAGCCTTTATCTTATTTTCCAAAGAATTATATTATAATCACTTTAAACATACATGGGACGAAAATAATCTCATTCATGAATAATGAGACAAATATGTGTTTTGTTTACCTTCTATGATTGGCTAATTATATAATATAAATATATATATTATAATGCATTAATAAGTACTGAATTATTACTTTTAACCATAAAGTTATCATAGGTACAAGCCTATATAGGGAAACGGTTCATTATATGAATTTTAGTCTACGAAATTATTCATAGGATATTGATATAATTAAAGAAAGAATTATTGAGTAATGAAATTGTTAACTTAAAGAAAATGAGAGTCGTTAGTTTTTCCTTATGGATGGAAGAGTTTGTTAAGGAGTATGTTAGGGTTTTTTTCTTGGAATTGGGCGGTTTCTCTTAGGAGAACTGAACCATTGTTTCTCCTAGGAGAACCGAACCATTCTATCGGTTTCTCCTGAGAGAACCGAACCTTTCTATCACGACTCCTTCTACAATCCCAAAGGAGTCACAAGAAGCTTATCTCCCTGCTAGGGAGGAGAACTATTTATATTCGTACGACTGCTTAGACATGGTTTTTTCCTTTGGATGAATCCATTTTGGAAGCTATGTGTGGATGATATAAGATTTGTGAAGATCTTCATCACAAACCTCATTTTCTTCCAGAGTTGAGCAAAATTGAAAACCAAGAGTTCCATATGAGACTGGCAGAAGATGTTGATTCGCCGATTAATCCTTTGCCAAAGGAGAGAATATTTCCTGAGGGAAATATGACAAATATCTCTGTTACCATTCCAATCAACATCTCTGCAAATCCCAACGTCATAGAAAATGTGCATGTCGGTGCAAACTGCTCTCCAGAGGAGATTGCCACATATACTGCCTTGTTAAGCAGTTTCATGACGTGTTTTCCTGGTCATATGAGGGGATGCCAGGCATCGATCCATCGATTGTAGAACATGAAATCAGAACTTACCCCGATGCTAAACCTGTTTAACAAAAGCTTCGACTTGTTAATCCACGAAAAGCGGCAGCTGTCAAGGCTGAAGTAGAGAAATTGATGAAAGTAGGGTTTATTTACCCAATTGCTTTGACGGAATGGGTATCCAATCCCGTTCCCGTTGATAGAAAACAAGGGACCATATGCGTGTGCACTGATTTCCATGACCTAAATAAAGTGTGTCCCAAGCACAACTATTCCACACCTTTCATTGATCATATCATTGATGCTTGTGTGGGTAGTGAAGTATTTTCGTTTATGGATGGATTTTCTGGGTATAATTAAATCCAAATTAAGTCGGAAGACCAGCATAAAACGACTTTTATTTGTCCTTGGGGTACCTTCGCGTACAAGAAAATGCCCTTCGGTTTGAAAAATGTTCGAGCTACCTTTCAGCAGGCAATGAATTTTGCCTTCCACGACATCAAGAATATTGTCGAGTCGTACTTGGATGATATTCCTGCCCATTCTCGCAAGAGGAAGGACCATCCAGATCACCTTCGCATGATTTTTGAACGATGTAGGCATTGTAAAATACACTTGAATCCCCACAAGTGTGTTTTCTGCGTTGAGTCGGGGAGACTACTAGGGTTTATCGTGTCAAATAAAGGAATTTAGGTGGATCCTTTGAAAGTTGAGGCTATTGTAATTCTGCCTCCTCCTCGTTCTATCAGGCGACTTCAGAGCCTACAAGGAAAATCTAATTTCCTTCGACGTTTTATAGTTAATCGTCAAAACCCCAAATTTTCCAAAAAATTAAAATTTTTTTAGATGCATATATTTTCATTAAATATAGTCATTAACTGTTTGATTAGTTCTATGTTACTAGATTCAGATCTGAATGATCTTTTGACTATGCTTATCTTTATGGAAATAGTTTCTTTTCAACTACTGATTTGTTTTTCTGTTTGCGACCACAAGGTGGGATCATTCATGAAAAACTGAGCTTACTTAGCTTTCGAGCTAACGCAAAAGTTTTCCTTCTCTTACAAATATACAGGTAAGATGTTCGGGTGCTACTAACAAATCTCTAAAGTATTCAATAACGATTCGCTGTACAAAATTAATTCAGTAAAAGTATATACATGCTAGTCAGATTTATCAAGCTTATAAAGGTAAAGCTTTACTTTGATTCTTTTTTTTAAAATCTTACGAACAGAGAAATGAATTCTACTAGTGAAGATAGCAGCTATCTTTCCTTCATGAAAGCATGACTTAATATTCCTACGAAGTATGAAACCATTTGATGTTCATACTAAGTGTAAAATGCGATAATTATTTCTTTACTAGCTCAGTAAGTAAGACGGAAACACAAAGTCAAAGATTTAATTTTAATTGTTCATAAATTATTGGACCACACCATGATTGAAATTGCAACTGCAATTGTAAAATAATAAGGAGGTTTTAAATACCAAACTTATACTTTTCTTAAATCAAGAATTTTCAAGGTTTGTTACTTGATACAAGTCACTTTTAAAGTCTTCCTTTAGTACTTAAGGATCTGTATTGTTTTGGAATACTATTTCTATTCCATGGTCAATATTTGGATGAAATACCTTTAATTCATTCCTAGATTTATATACTCAATTACTGCTTTATGATTTTCATAACTATACTATCAAGCAAAGAAGGCTAACTCACCCAAGCTACCTATCATATAATGACTCTTATAATATCTTTTATAACCTTAGAGCTTGAATTTGATAAAAGGCTAATTGTCACAAAAATGATTCTATGAATATTAATAGGATTGTTATTTTACAAACAAGGAATGATCATAAGGTCAAGAGTAAAACCATCATCATGATCAATTGATCACTTCATTTGATAATTACAATTCTATAGACTTTATATTATTATTCCCTTTACCTTCATTTATGAACTAGGGCAATAGATAATATAGAAAATCGGTTTATAAACAGGCTACACCATGGTAAACTATTATTTCCCTTGTTCTTAAATCCAATTAACCAACAATAAAATCCTCCATACATGAATGTGTGACCAACGATGAACAATTTCTACGTTGTAATGTTTTCTAACATCATTTTAACGTTTACATGGTTGATTTTATAATGCAGGTGGTTGACTATGGTATAATGAACCTTAAGGAATCCCCACGATATGATTTGGTTTGTGAAATCATTGGTAAACTTGTCGCGGAACTATAATGTTCCTACCCACTGCATGCCAATTATTAAAAGGGTTACGTTGGCTCTTTCCAGCCATGCACTGGCATTTAAAAAGGTTTGACTCAAACCCTAATCGTCATTCTTCCACTGCCTTAGGGCCTCATGCCGCTCTGTAATAACCTCCTTGTCCGCTTCGCTGTTGCATTGTCTGCTAGCAGTCCATATGCTGGTTCAGCTCCTCGTGGGCTCATCTACTGCGTTGTGAGGAAATTTACTGTGTCGAATAGCTTGCTGTTGAATGTTGAGCATCATCGATTCCCTGAGGGTTTCTCCATTGGCATCCCTCGCCCGAACTCTTTACTGTGTAGGCCGTTGCCTTAACTTAGTGCTGCGAATCGTCCTCCATCGTGACAGGTTACCCATCGCTCCAGCGAGCTCCTTCTCTTCTGTGGTAAATGAAGGGTTTACCCTTCCTCCTGCTGGTGGTTGTCTTGCTGTTCTTCAGTGGCCATATTTCTATTAGACTTTAAGGTATGTTACAGGGTTTCCCTTCGCTTTCTTTTCAAAGAATTAGCTTATCAATCCACAGTTTGGCAAGGTTTTTAATATTATGTTTATCCTTCGTTACAGGGTTGGACTTCTCCTCTTGGCGTGGAAGGCGCGAGATTTCAACAGCTGGCTTCTCCCGGTAAGCCTGGTTTTTATCCATGGCGTTCTCCTCCTTGCTGGTCCTTTAGGGCAGTTATGGGTTTGGCTTCATGGTGTGTAACCCTCGCGGTTACTTTGGTTCAGTTAGTGAACTTGAACGCTGTTAAAAGAGTTTTGACTCTTCGTTTATCATGGGATCTTGGCTGAAGCCGAGACTGTGGGTTTTGGGTCTTTATTTGATTACTGTGTTAGCATGCATAAATATATTACTATTTGTATAGTCTGTAAGCTTTATTTTGTAAATCATGTTGGTAGCCGTGAGGTGCAAAGGAGATAAACTCATTCCTTTTGATGAACCTTAGTACATACTGTTAATTTTGACAGGGTTTACCCTGAACGTGGAGCTATAAGCTGTCCATACAATTTTTCTTGAATTAATATTTTGCTAACTGTACAGTTTTGAAATAATATAATGTGTAAACTCGGCTTATTGAGCTTATCGGAGTTCGATACCTCCGATTCCTATAAATTTGATAAATACCTAATTTACTCTTTGTAAATGATTTATGTATTAGCTGGTAGGGTTTTTCCTGTATGTTAATAATATATCAGGTTAATTATTTACTCAAATAATTTTATAAATTGTTATAATGGTTATACTTTGTAAATTATAAAGTCTGAATGTTTTAATGGCATTCTTTAGGTTACTGACAGAGTAACCTTGGTTACAGGTTTTATATTAATTTCTGTTTATCAATAATAGGTTAAAACATTACTGTGATTTCCAAATAATATTATTTCTGTACAGTAGATAGTAAGGCAGTAATTATTACTTATTATAATGATAAAGTTACTCTACCTGGAATGTTTATTACCTTTACTGCTAGCTCTGCTTAGGTTCTTTTATAAGTATAAATGGAAATAATAATTGTTCTATGTTTATAAAATAACCTATTATTAAAGTATCCTCAAAACTTACTATTAATCACACTACACTTTTGAAATGATAAGGGTTTCCAGTTATGTTTTATACAATATAGTTAAGCTCGAAGTCGAGCATTCTGTCACTCTGTTATTTGCTTACTGTTGATTATGCTCTTGAATTTTTTACTCTCAATATTTCTCTTATAAATTTACTGTCAAGGATTCTGTACTTGATTTAAACCTTGACTTACTAGTTATTAAGAAATTTGTATGTAGTTTATACCCTCCAGCTTATATAGGGTCTTTATATTTTCATTTTATTATAATAATATTCTTGAGTACTGTTTATTTACCTCACAGTACAGAAAGTATAAATGGTTCCAGTTTGTAATTAATGTGATAATTACATTACCTGAAAATCAATAATGATAGTACTCCTATAGTATATGTAATAGAAGTTTATTGGTATTAATACCATAAAGATATTATCTCTCCTGAAAGTACAAATGTATCTATGATTATTATTTAGTTTAATTTTATAACATTTCGTTATTTATTTCTTGTGCCAATCTTGCTAAATACTAGGTAAAGTTCTGTAATTATTTAGTTTATCTGCTTGGTTATGATATATGTATATATATGTATATATATATAAAATCAAATATTACTACTTAGGATCTATCTCATATAATTATATATAGTAGCATTCATTTACAATCTAAAATAAGAAACAGCTCTGGAAACTATTCGAGCTCCGTCAAAATAAAAGGAAGAATAAGTAATGAAATGACTACATCACTAAACATACATACAATCTAACACAACTTGGTTTAACTGTAGAGTCTAAACACTATTTAATTACTCCTACTTTCAGTATTGTCATTTCAACATATAGAAGTTAAATTCTTTAAACTGGAAGAAACA
>LPNX011071733.1:555489-587637 GCA_001517045.1 Pseudotsuga menziesii
TCCAACACAGCTTGGTTTAACTGTAGAGTCTAAACACTATTTAATTACTCCTACTTTCAATATTGTCATTTCAGCATATAGAAGTTAAATTCTTTAAACTAGAAGAAACAGTTGTAAGGTTTAAACCACAGGTATACCTAGTCTAACCTTTCTTTATTACAACTATTATATTCTTCTATCTGTTCTTTACAAGTAAATAGAATTATTGAGAATAAAATACTGTACAAGGGAATAATTTTATCTATAAACACATGCTACTGTCAGTAAAACAAATATTTCTTCTGATGATAGGTAAGGAAACAATCTATTATTCTGTAATCTCATCATACCATCTTTTTATAATTTTACCCCTCTGCTGGAGTACGGTCTGGTAAACCCAGATGTGGAAAAACACAGTGGGTCTTTATTCTTCATCAATAGATTCTATTACTGATAAACTAAAACACTCACATCACTAAACCATTTAAATAACTACTAACATAACATCCAACCATTCACAGTTACTAAAACAAAGACAGTTAGGTGACAGAACCTGCTTAAAATTTGGACAACAACAGCAATGGGAGGCCGTTCCTCCCTACCAACTCCTGGAGAGCGCTCAAACAACGACTCCTCAGGACCCCCGAGCTTGCTCTAGTCTCCCTGGCTGGATCTAGGTGCAGCAATAGTCAGATACCGGTCTTCAAACTCAGTATTAATCCAGAACTTATCAGTAAGTTCTCCCAGCTAACAAGTTGTAATAAACCAAGTTACTGCAGCATTCCTCTCAGAACATCTTCCTTACTATTTTTCCCTCTTTCCTCAATGAATTTCCTGAATATCATTCACCTAAATGAATTCTCTCTGGAAAATATCTGAGCAGCCTCAGCTCTATTCATTGGGTACTTTTAAAAGATTGCCTAGGTCTTTTTTTGGGTTAGTTGTCATTTAATGAGCCANAACAGTTGTAAGGTTTAAACCACAGGTATACCTAGTCTAACCTTTCTTTATTACAACTATTATATTCTTCTATCTGTTCTTTACAAGTAAATAGAATTATTGAGAATAAAATACTGTACAAGGGAATAATTTTATCTATAAACACATGCTACTGTCAGTAAAACAAATATTTCTTCTGATGATAGGTAAGGAAACAATNGTCCTCCACCTAGTTCCATCCACCAGTTTGACCAGTAACCTCTTTTTACAACTCTCCCATGCTGTTGTCTCCACAATTTATTTATTAATAATAAAATATTCTGAATTACATTCCACTTCTGTTGACTCTGCTGAGTCATTAGTTCCTACTTAGCATTNCTGTTATTCTGTAATCTCATCATACCATCTTTTTTATAATTTTACCCCTCTGCTGGAGTACGCTCTGGTAAACCCAGATGTGGAAAAACACAGTGGGTCTTTATTCTTCATCAATAGATTCTATTACTGATAAACTAAAACACTCACATCACTAAACCATTTAAATAACTACTAACATAACATCCAACCATTCACAGTTACTAAAACAAAGACAGTTAGGTGACAGAACCTGCTTAAAATTTGGACAACAACAGCAATGGGAGGCCTTCCTCCCTACCAACTCCTGGAGAGCGCTCAAACAACGACTCCTCAAGACCCCCGATCTTGCTCTGGTTTCCCTGGCTGGAACTAGGTGCAGCAATAGTCAGATACCGGTCTTCAAAACTCAGTATTAATCCAGAACTTATCAGTAAGTTCTCCTAGCTAACAAGCTGTAATAAACCAAGTTACTGCAGCATTCCTCTCAGAACAACTTCCTTACTATTTTTCCCCCTTTCCTCAATGAATTTGCTAAATATCATTCACCTGAATGAATGCTCTCTGGAAAATATCTGAGCAGCCTCAGCTCTATTCATTGGGTATTTTNACATTAATTATGCCAAAATTACTAAAGGTTTCATGCGCTTGCTGAAACAGGACACCCCATTTCTATGGGATAAAACCGCACAACTTGCATTCGAGGCATTAAAAAAGGATTTACTGTCACCTCCTTTGTTACGTCCACCAAATTACTCTAAAGACTTTATATTGTATATGGTTGCGTCAAAGTTAACTATAGGGGTAGTATTGGTTCAGGAGGACAACAAGCTCCAAGAGCATGTTGTCTATTATCTCAGTTGTGCATTAGCTCGTCCAGAACTCAGATACTCCCATGTCGAGAAATTAGCATTGACAGTTGTCTATGTTGTTCAAAGGCTGTGTCACTACAATTTTTGAGGACAACCACAGTGGTGGCAGATGTAAATCCTTTTCAGTATGTTTTGTCCCGACGTATAATCAGAGGCAAATTCAACAAGTGGATAGTCATTCTCCAAGAGTTTGACTTGGATTTCTAGTCTGTTAAATCCAAAAAGTCCTTAGTTTTTGCAGATCTTATCTTAGAAGAGAATGTAGTGGTGGGGATGACTCAATCCCATATGAGTATATCTTTCTAATTTCCACCTCTGATTCTTGGTACGAAGATATCTTTATATATCTCCATACTTTGAAGTGTTCTGCGTCCTTCTCGCGCGAAGAGCAATGTAAATTGTGTGTTAATGCATAAAACTACCTGATTATTGGTGATACTCTATATCGAAGAGGGATAGATTCTATTTTGCGTTGATTCCTCACCCACAAGGAGGCTGAGCCTGTCCTAAATGATTCACATAGTGGAGCGTGTGGGGGTCATTTATCTAGGTTAGCAACGGCCCAATTTTTTTTACGTGTCGGTTATTTATGGCCCACTATCTTTAAAGATTATGTGGAAGTTGTGAAGTGCTGTCGTCCATGTCAGCTCTATATCAGGAAAATGCGGTCACATCCTGATCCATAGTTTCTCGTCATTGCGGTAGGACCCTTCACTAAGTGGGGGGTGGATTATGTGACATGCAACCTAGTTTCTGCTGGGGGCATAAATAGATCATTGTCGTTGTAGACTACTTCACAAAGTGGGCAGAGGCAATGCCTACCTTCAAAGCAGACAATGAAATGAAAAATTACTTCGTGTTTAACCAAATCATTACTCATTTCGGTATACCAAAGGAGATTGTCACTAACCATGGTAGTCACTTTCAGAATAGTATGATGATTGAGCTGACTACTATGCTAGGGTTCAAGCAAGATCACTCATCTTCCTTCTACCCTCAAGCGAATGGACAAGTAGAGGCAATAAATAAGACCTTGAGACCATTCTAAAGCATACCATTAACACAAGCCAATCAAATTGGTATATTGTGCTATATCTTGCACTTTGGGCGTACCGGACTAATGTCAAGACTACTACAGGTTTTTCACCTTTCCAACTCGTTCATGGGGTGGAAGCAGTCACTCTGGTCGAACACGAATTACATCTCTTAATATAGTCATTCATGTACTCCCTGATACTACGAAACTAGAAGAACGTTTGCTTCACTTTGAAAATATGGATGAACGACGCAGAGATGCGTTGACAGCAAACGAAGCTCATAAGAATAAGGTAAAGAACCAATATGACAAAGCAGTTAAGCTGAGAGTTTTCTTTGAAGGGGAACTTGTTTTACTCTGGGATCAAGATAAGGAACCCACGGGGGCAGGAAAATTTAAGTCTATGTGGTTAGGTCCCTATGTCGTGTCAAAGGTCTTGAAAAAAGGAGTGTATGAATTAACTGATTTTGATGGGAATAAGTTGCTTGAGCCTAGAAATGGGTTCTACTTGAAGAAGTACTACACCTAGGCATGGTGCTTGTTCTTGCATTTTTATGTACAATAGTTAGCTGGTTAGTGTTTCTTATGCAATCTGTTTGTCGTTGCTGATTTCAGTTGAGTGGTTCGTAGGTTTTGCGGATGGTGCTAGTCGCCATACTTGTAACCTATCTTCAACCGCATGGGTTATTTATTCACCCTCAGGACAACTAGTTGCCTCTGGAGGCACTTGCTTAGTTCCTGCTACTAATAATGTGGTTGAGTACAGAGCTGTTATTGAGTTGTTATGGGGTGTCGCGCTACGTGACATTACCCGTTTAGAGGTCAGACTTGACTCTCAACTCATGGTTTCTCAATTTAATGGAGATTATCAGGTGCAAAACACTACTTTGTTACGTCAGTTTTTGCATGTTAGATTACTTGAAAGAAACTATGAATATATTTCATTTAATGACATTCCAAGAAATGAAAATAAAATTATTGATTCTTATGCAAACTACATTTATATTGGCACTTAACATAGACTTTGTAAAATAAATATAACATATGCATTTGGAACACATGTAAATAACCAGAAAAACATATATATATATGTAAAATATGTCCATTGATATATCGAGTCTTGATCCGTATGATCCTGTCATAAATGTATAAATATACAAAAAATAGGATTGTAATCCATATGTATGCCTATATATGTAATCCCGCTACTCAGCCTCCTCAGCTGCGACTGCCTCTTCAGCCTCCATGTAATGTATAACAACTCTGGCTACCCTTCGAAGAAGGTGTATCCAATTCATCAGAATCCCTACTACAAACTCCTGCATAACAATAGGGATCCACTCGATCCACATGGTAGGTACACCTTGGGTTAGCCTAGAAATATTTCTCTTGAGAACTTGTAATATGCTCTGGTCCCCACCCTGTGTAGGCTGTACAAATGTCATAGGTTGACCATCAGGGAATACAGGTCCAATATCTGCATAAAACATTTAAAAATGGTCAAAATTTTTATACATATGTATATGCATTACTTTATGATTAAAATTCATAAAAAATAAAATAACATAAAAAAGATAAAAATACCTAGCTCTCCCCATGCCTCCCTTGGCGGGAGGACAAGGCCATTGTCTCCTCGGAAATCCAATCCTAAATATGGGAATTTTTCGAGCGCTGGTACTTGCCCCTCCCACCATGGATAAAAATCATCATCATAGACACTTTGGACTGATCGTCTGCCACCTTGACAGAGAAATACCTTGCCCCATGTGGTAATTCTAGGTTGATGAGGGGAAGGTGGTGGTACTGCTACTGCGGGGCTAATAGCAGGCACTCTCTCAAAGAAGAACGCCACTAAAATACTTGTGTATCCAAAGTTATTCCTATGCCGTCTTTTGCAGTCAGAGAGTTGTTTCCTCATAATCGGGATCATACCCAAGCACCAGTCAAATACTATACCCAACATGCACTCCACTGCAATCTGCATCCGAGTCCGAGTGGCTAGGTGCAATGAAGAAGATCTGACAATTCTTACCACTGTGCTTACCATCACTTGTAATGGGAAGCTAGTTATGTGAGAAATAGGGACACATGTCCCCTTCTTCTACAATATACCTGGTGGGCAGTAAATATCAATGTAGTCCTTGACACTCATAGGGTCACCACCCCTACCAGTACCTGCAAGGTTCATGGGAAAGCCTCTGCAGGAAATACCTGTAACGAAGTATATGTCCTCTACTTTAATCTCCAAGATATCTCCTTGAAGATCAAATAGACCAAGGTCGTGGTCCTAGTGACTGATCAAAGTCTCTAGTAAACGAACATTGGCCCTCATGCCGAAAGTGATGTAGAACTTCAATAAGCCACATTGTTGTAAAGCTTGTAAAGTCAGGGCATCCTGTAGTGCTTCTTGATCCATGTCCTCATGCTCTCTTTCCCTCCACTCTAGAACCATTTTGTACCTTCCCAATGACCATTATTAATCATTAGAATCCATTAGTATCTTTTGATTTTAGTCAATTTTTATAAATGGACTAATACCATGACTTTTTACTAAGTGCAACAGGCTCGAGATCATTAAGAAGTTGTTATTCGCGGCATATAGGGTAGGATTTGGTCCTCACTATGTATTGTGCATTTATACCTTATCCTTTATTTAACCCTAGGATTACCTTTTTGACCATGTACTATGGTGTCAAACCACTTTCACCTCGTCTGCATCATTGTTCTTCCATGGATAGGGCCTCCTTCTGAAGGGTATCCTAGTTTATAACACTTTATTGTCTTTCTGGTACCAATGCCACAGTTGTGTTAGGTTTGCGGTGTTGATGTATTTGTAACTTCAGAATGTATTCACTTATGTATTTCATATATTGTATTTGATTAGTCGTCGATGTTCCTATCGGGAGAATCAATAATGTAAACAAGTAATGTAAAGTCATAGAGGTTAACCCTCCTAGTTGATCAAGGGTTAAATTCCCTACAGTTGTGGGGCACTAGGGTTATTAGACTCTCCTAGAGAAGTCGGCGCTGGTAAGTTATTGTCAAGTTAGAAACTAGTATAAATAGAGAGTGAGCCTCTCTATTTAACACATAGTCACTCATGCTCATTTGTAGCGCATGAGTGAGAGAGAAGGAGCTGGGATACGAGAGAGAACAACTGTCGGAGATCATCTTACTGTCTTTGGTTTTTACTGCTTCCATTGGTGCTTATTCTATCTCTGAGGAAGTTGCGAGGTTTTATCCTTTATGGTTTCCCTGAGGAAAATCTTTGTGTCTATTGTCTCTTGTGATTGATTGATGTGCATGTTATTCTCTCAGATAAGATCCTAAGATAATACTATCTAAATTGATAAAAATCTAACATGGTATCAGAGCTAACCTGAGAAGAAGACATTATGCAGCTGCGAAAGCTAGGGCTTCTTACTTTTTGGGTCTCTCTCCACAATCCATCAGCAAAAGGAGGCTAGGATGAACCTCCATTGAAGGGTGCATCTTTATATCAAAGTAGAATCTGATTTTGAGCACTTTCAGTTTTTGACCTACCACTACATCGAGAAATTAGGGCTTTTCAATGAAGAGAAATTTTTGAGTGAGCCCAGGCTAGGATTACTCTCCTCCTCAAAATCGAAGTTTAGAGACAAAAATCGAGGTTTTTGGTTGGGTAGAACTCCGGGAAAGTCAAACACTAATCTACCCTAGGACCAGAAAACCAACATTGTAGAAGATCAGTGCCAGATCCAGTTTTCAGCTTCTCAAATTGGTAAGATCTAAATATTTTGTATTTCCATTTGAGGTTCTCAGTTAAGATGTCTCATCACACCAAGCTTGATGAAAATATTGAGGAAGCTAATAACTTCCGAGCTTGGAAGTATAGGATCTCCCTGGTCTTGGAAGAAAATGAGTTGGACTCTTACATCAGTGAAGAGGTTCTAGTTCCAGAGGGAGATGAGGCTAAGGCCTTACACAAAAATAAATTGGTCATGGCTAAGAGGATTATTGCTGATTTAATCAAGGATCACCTCATACCACAGGCGTCCTCCCTAAAGACACCTAAAGCAATGTTTGATGCCTTGACCAAGCTGTTTGAAGGAAATAACATAAATCAGAAGATGACTTTGAGGAACCAGTTGAAGAATGTGAAGATCTAGAATGCGGAGACCATACCATCATACAAGGGTCTCCTTGATCAAAGAAAAACTTGAAGCAGTGGATGAAGAAGTGGAGAATGCAGAGATTGTGATGATCACCTTGAATGGTCTCCCTAGGTCATGGGACTCCTTCATTCAAGGGATTTGTGCTAGAAGAAAGCTAGTCACCTTCAGTAGGCTGTGGGAGGAATGCTCACAAGAAGAAACTTGAATAGTATCCCAAGAAGAAAAGATGGGAAGTGAAGATCAAGCTCTCATAGTACACTCCAAGAAAAGCAGAAGGGACTATCATCATCCCAAAGGTAAGCATTCTAACCAGAAAGATAACTCTAGAAAATCTAATAAAGATATATCTAAATACAGATGCTTTACATGTGATGAAAGAGGACACTTTGCAAGATATTGTCCCAAGAATAAGAATAGCTCTCACAAGAAGAAAGGAAACAAGAGAAGACATCATGCTCATGATGTAGAGGATGATGAACCTTCCATAAAGAGAATCAAACAAGAAAGTGATGATTCTTCAAGTGATGAAGAATATGTTTTGATTTCCGCTCTCTTGGGAACTATCACACATGGAAGCAATGATTGGCTTATAGACGTGGGGCTTCCAAAAATATGACGGGATTCAAAGAATCCTTTATGAAACTGCCCGAACATGAGTCACCTCACAAGGTGAAACTTGGGGATGACTACCAGTATCCAATAAAAAGGTAGTGGTAAATCCTCCAATAAGCTAGACTCTGGAAAGTATATGAAGATGAAGGATGTCTTGTTTGTACCAGGACTAAAGAAGAATCTCCTCTCCATATCTGCATTGGATGCAAAAGGCATAAGAGTTGCATTTGTAGATGGCCAAGTTCTTATGTGGCAAAAGGGAAAGACTATAGATGATGCAGTTGTGATTGGAGAGCAAGAGGGAGGATTATACAAGATAAAGGATCAACCAGAACAAGCCTTGGTCCATGACTGAGTAGAGCCAAATGAACTTTTGCATAGAAGGCTTACACATGTGCACTATAGAGCACTACCACTTGCAAGGAAATTTGTTGAAGGTCTTCTAGAAATACAGACAAAACATGACAGTGTATGCAAAGGATGTGTGAAAGGAAAGAACACAAAGAAGACATTTCCAAGTAGTGAGAGCAAGGCAAAATGAATCTTGGAAATCATCCACTCCAATGTATGCAGTTCAATGTCATCCAGTTCATTGAGTCAGTATGTATACTATGTTTCTTTTATTGATGATTTTTTTAGGAAGACATGGATATACTTCTTGAAGAACAAAGATGAAGTATTCAACAAGTTCAAGGAATTCAAAGCCTTGATCGAGAACCACACAGAAAAGAAGATCAAAACCTTTCGATCTGATAATGGCAGAGAATTCACATCAAATGAATTCAAAGAGTTATGCAGAGATTCAAGGATTAAGAGGGAGTTGACCACTCCATATAATCCACAACAGAATGGGGTTGCATAAAGGAAGAATAGAACGATCATGGAAGTTTCAAGGGAAATGCTTCATGATCAAGAACTTCCCATGCATCTATGGGAATAAGCTTCTAGGACAACAGTGTATGTATAGAACCGTACTCCACACAGAGTACTCGAGAACAAGACACCTGAAGAAGTATTCTGCGGCAAGAAACCAAAGGTCATCCATCTCAGAATATTCGGTTGTCCAGTGTACATACACATTCCAAAAGAAAATAGGACAAATTTAGATCTTTCTGGAAAGAAGGGTATATTTGTGGGATATAGTGAAAGCTCGAAAGCTTACAGAATATACTTCCCATGATTCAAGAAGATTGACCTTAGTAGAGACGTAAAATTCGACGAAGATTCAGCTTGCAACAAATCCAGAAAGAGACCAGTTGAAGACTCTGAAGAAAAAGAAGTACCCAAAATTCAAGATATAACTATGAACGATGCAAATCAAGATGAAGATCGAGAAATAGAAGAAACCCATGAACCTATAGATCCACCCGAAGAGAAGAATTCTCACAAGAGGAAACCTGCATGGGTACGAGAGGCTATCCAAGGTGCAAAAAGATATGGGGCTCCAGAAGAAATGCACAGAGAGAGGAAACGAACCAGGTCCTACTCCGATTATGTAGCCCTATTATGTGACATCATTGATAAAGAACCTTCCAACTATGAAGAAGCGACATAGAAGAAAGAATGGAAGGATGCTATGATCGAGGAGTACCAGTCGATCATGAAGAATGATGCCTGGGATGTTGTCCCTAGACCAGAGGGGAAGTCTATTGTGACTTCCAAGTGGATCTACAAGATCAAGCATGCTGTAGATGGTAGCATAGAGAAACATAAAGCAATATTTGTGGCTCGTGGCTTCTCCCAGAAAGAAGGAATAGATTATGAAGAAACTTTTGCAGCTGTAGCTAGATACACTTCCATCAGATCGGTACTTGCTCTGGCTGCAATAATGAAATGGAAGATACACCAGATGGATGCCAATACTGCTTTCTTGAATGGTGTAGTGGAAGAGGAAGTGTATGTGGACACCAGATGGATGCCAATACTGCTTTCTTGAATGGTGTAGTGGAAGAGGAAGTGTATGTGGAGCACTCGGTTTTGAGACACATGACAGGGAGACTCATGTTTGTAAATTGAAGAAAGCCATGTATGGTTTGAAACAGGCACCCAGGACATGGTACGACAGAATTGACAGATTCCTATCGAGTTTGGGCATTACTAAGAATAAAGCAGATTCCAACCTTTACTACAAGGTTGAAGAAGGGAACCCAATGATACTCCTACTGTATGTAGATGATCTGTTTGTAACAGGTGTGGATGGGATGATTGTTGATACAAAGAGGAAGCTTGCTGCCAAGTTTGAGATGAAGGACTTGGGTATGATGCACTACTTTCTAGGCATGGAGGTGTGACAGAGTACAGATGGAATATCCCTGGGACAAGGGAAGTATGCAATAGAGATCCTGAATAGGTTTGGGATGATGGACTGCAAGGCCATGACCACACCTATGGCATCGAACCTAAAGCTATTGAGTGATGCTTCACCAGAGTCAGTTGATGCTACAATGTATCATTAGATGATTGGGTCCTTGATGTACCTGACGAATACAAGACTGGATATTTGCTTTGTTGTGAACACATTGAGCCAGTTCTTGACGGATCCGAGACATGTTCACCTGATTGCTGCAAAGCATATTCTGAGGTACCTGAAGGGTACAGTTGATTATGGGCTCAAGTATGAGGAAAATCAGAAGGTTAACCTGGAAGGTTATGTTGATTTAGATTGGGCAGGTAGTGCCTTCGATAGGAAGAGCACTTCAAGGTGCTTCTTCAGTATGGGATCAGGTGTGATCTCTTGGTTTAGCAGGAAGCAGTCTTGCGTGGCACTGAGTACAGCCAAAGCAGAGTATGTCGTAGCTTGTTCGGCTAGTTGTGAGGCAGTGTGGCTGAGGAAGCTACTATCTGATTTATTTGATCTCTAGTTGGATGCTACTTGTATATATTGTGACAACCAGAGTTGTGTGAACTTGTCGGAGAACTCGATGTTCCATGACAAGTCGAAACATATTGAGATCAAATATCACTATATCGGATATGGTGCATAGAGGAGTAGTGGAGCTCCAGTATGTTGCGACAGACAAGCAAATATCTGATGTGTTGACCAAGCCATTGGCCAGAGTGAAGTTTGAGTACTTCAGGGAGAAGCTTGGTGTTCTCCAGATTGAGGTTCCTTCCAAGAGGAAGTAATGAGTCCGAGAGCCATTCTGACATGGTGGTAGGCGGGGCCTCCCATGGTCAGATGTAAGTGCAGAGCCTTTCTAACATGGTGGCAAGCTAGGCCTCCCATGGTCAGATGTAAGTGCAGAGCCTTTCTGACATGGTGTCAGTTTGGGCCTCCCATGGTCACATGTAAGTGCAGATACTTTCTGACATGGTGGCAGGCTAGAACTCCCATGGTCATATGTAAGTGCAAAGCCTTTATGACTGGGTTAGATGTAAGTATAGAGCCTTTCTGACATGGTGGCAGGCTAGGCCTCCCATGGTAAGATATAAGTGCTGAGCCTTTCCGACATGGTGGCAGGCTGGGCCTCCCATGGTCAGATATAAGTGTTGGATGAGCCTTTCTAACATGGTGACAGGTTGAGCCTCCCATGGTCATATGTGAGTGTTGGGCCTTTCTGACATGGTGGTGGATGTGTTCCTCCCATGGTCAAATGTGAGTACTAGGCGTGCCTTTCTTACATGGTGGTGGATGTGTTCTTCCCATGGTCAGATATAAGTGCTGGATGGGCCTTTCTCACTGGTTCAGATATAAGTGCTGAAGAAGATGAAGACCTACATGGAGGCTATGCCTACAACCAAAATGAAAAACTCTGTAGAACCTCCTATGACGAGTAGAATTGAGAGATAACACCAGTTGATCGAGATAGTGGAAGTAGTGATGATGGTGATCTAGTGATGATCTAGTTTCAATGATGATCTAGCTTTGATGATGATCCAGTGATGATTCAGCGTTGATGATTATCTAGAATTGATCTAGAGAAGAAGACTTGTGCTGATGAATTGTGTCAAGAGAATACCTTCCTAGTTAAGAGGGAGTGTTGATGTATTTGTAACTTCGGAATGTATTCACTTATGTATTTTATATATTGTATTTGATTAGTCCCTGATGTTCCTATCAGGATAATCAATAATGTAAACAAGTCATGTAAAGTCATAGAGGTTAACCCTCCTAGTTGATCAGGGGTTAAAGTCCCTGCAGTTGTGGGGCATTAGGGTTATTAGACTCTCTTAGAGAAGTCGGCCTTGGTAAGTTATTGTCAAGTCGAAAACTAGTATAAATAGAGACTGAGCCTCTCTATTTAACACACAGTCACTCACACTCAGTTTTAGCGCATGAGCGAGAGAGAAGGAGATGGGATAAGAGATAGAACAATTGTCGGAGATCATCTTACTGTCTTTGGTTTTTCCTGCTGCCATTGGTGCTTATTCTATCTCTCAGGAAGTTTTGGGGTTTTCTCCTTTATGGTTTCCCCAAGGAAAATATTTGTGTCTATTGTCTCTTGTGATTGATTGTTGTACATGTTATTCTCTCAGATTAGATCCTAAGATAATATTGTCTAAATTGATAAAAATCTAACATGTGGGAGCCTTTTTAGTAGTTTTTTATGACGAAATGAGCCTTCATTTTGCATCTTTTTATGAGATATCCCTGTTTATAAGTATCCCTTTCCTTATGGAGTTTCTTAAGGCCCTGGCATGACTCCTCAAAACAGACTAGACTATTGAGGAAACTTGTTCATTCAGACTTGTTAAGAATAAGTGAACGATCATCCACTTAGGTAGAAGTTTACCCTTTTTTTCGGCCTTGTGGATTATTTAGGAAAAAGGAATACTCTCTTTTATGTGGAATTGAGAAGAGTATCTTCAGGAATAGGTTTATCACTTTTTTGGACCTGAGGGACTAAATTTACGGAAAAGGAACACTTGGTATGAGCTTAGTTTTCTTTTTTTCATGCCCTGGACCCAAACATGAAAAAGATTCTGAGCGTACTTTATATATTTGTCATGCTCGCAAAACCTAAAGAACAAAGCATCAAGTTTACTGTTGTAAGCCCCATTTCTCGTAATCAAATGGATCTTTTTGAGTGATCTTGCCTAGGCTTCACACTCGTTAAACTCAGGCTACATGCCGCTTCTGAAGGTGCATCGGTCTGGTATTAGTTTTTCCTTTTTTTCAGATCTTGCTGACTAAGTACGAAAAATGTATACCTTAGTCCTTCGGGAGCTAAGAGAGTTCTTGTATGGATTGTTTTTTATAGTTTTCCGGCCTTAGGAGACTAAATTGTACTAAAAAACACCCCCCTAGAGTCTTCTTTGGAGTTTCCATGCTCTCAAAACATGAAAACACCAACGAGGATGTACTAGTTCGGGCTCGTAAAATCCACGAATCGATGAAATTATCAACTGTAATTCTCTCCCCTCTTCAATCTTGTAAAAAAATGAAGAGAGACTTGATTTGAATTTTCTGGACTTGTTAAAATTTAACATGAAAGATAAGGAAGAATTACTCTTTTTTTGGTTATAAACAGTGGAAGCATGTCCTCCTTGAACAAAGCACTTCCTAAACTTTCTGATACTCACATCTCAGCTTATACTTTCAGCTCAGCTACTACTTCGAGTTTTTACTCCTCCACTTGTCTTTTATACATGGGGAATCTGATCATATCTCCTGCATGACAGATAAGTCTAGTTGTCATATCTATTAGTTAAATATTCCTTGGGTCACATTTGTGTCATGCTCAATGTTCAAGGATATGTACCTTCATCTGATATTTATCCTCATTCCTTCATTATCATATATGAGAATTACTTGTGTCTACCTTCCCATATTTAGTTTCCTAGTCACTCTTGTGATCTGTTGAATGATTCATTGCCTTGCCCTTCTCATTAGCATCTCCTAACAATAAAGACCTAGAGTTTTGATGATGGTACCTTAGGATTCACTACCCTTATTAGTGAACTCCTTTGCTTCAGTTGTCAGTGTCACTCATTTTCTGACATTCTGTTGAGTTCCTTCCATGTTCGACTTCAACACATCTATTCACATGGTAGGGATTGTACTGGTTCCTTTGGATTTGGATGAAGACCTTAGGTTCACCTTTATATCCTAAGTTGCGTAAGATTGTGTTATGTTCAACTACACGGCTTCCAGATTTTGAAGACTCATCATTGTATATTGTGGCTTCGATCCAATTTTGTAATATACATGGTCTTGTTACATGTATCACATGATATAATCAAATATTGTAAAGGAGCTAGTGTTCCGCTTTATTGAACATGGCATCCTCAGATATGATTTTGTATATGACTTTGTTATGTATTTGTTTCAGGTATCTCTCTGCTGCCTTGGTGACTGAGTTCTCAAAGATTAAATATTATAATGTATTTTAGCCATCGCTTCCCTCTGACCTCATACATTAGGGGGCATCTGTTATCATGTAAAATGACACTTCTCTATCTGAGTACTGACACCCAATGTGTAGGCACACAAAAGGAAAAACTGGATTGAAGTAGCCAAAATACTATAAATGGGCATGACCTTTGATACATCATCATCTTACCAGCTGGATGTATTTTTGTATGGACATCAGGGTTGAATACGTGACTATTATCATAGAAACCCGTGTATCATATGCAAGTATTTACATAGAAACTCATGTATACATTATTAGGGATTGCACCCACGAATTTCCTTTTAGCAAGGCGCGTATCATACGCGACTTGTCAGTATAAATAGTCGTGTATGCCTTAATTCAGACTTAAAAAATATAAACATGATTAGTCGAGGACAGTTGGGTCCTTAATTGTAACTATACCAACGTCCCCAACCATCTCAACCTTCGTAACCTCTCTCTTTCCTCATGTATAAATAGAGGGTAGGGGTTGAGGCTAATCAAATCATACTTGGTAGAGAAAAGTTATGCTGGTGGTTTGCCTTCAGATATCTTGGAGCAGCAGAACTCAGTGTCCTTGGTTAGTAGATGAGCACTTGTCTCAGATGTTGGGTTGTAATATCACCTCACTTGTTTATCAATAAAGAGAGTCATTCTTCCAATGTTGTGTATTTGCACTCTTATATATTGTGATTTATGAATTGTCTTATTGTTATATCATAAGCATGTTGTTTCATTAATCATTCATATACTATATAAGATATTGTAGGAAAGATATTACTCTTTGCAGATGTTGGAGATCCCCTGGAAGCCGTGGAAGCAACTTGAAGACAAGAAGAAAAGCTAGTATCGACCGTCATAAATAAGGTATGCCTATTTTCTTCCTATTTCTATTTCAAATTCTGAAATGGATGACTGTCTGCAAGTTAATTTAGTAAGTTGGTAACCCCATAGAACCTAGGTTATAAGGGTGTGTTTTCCTGAACAACACTTTGGCTTAACGAATGCACCTGCCACATTGTTTGTCAATAAAGAGAGTCATTCTTCTAATGTTGTGTATTTGCACTCTTATATATTGTGATTTATGAATTGTCTTATTGTTCTATCACAAGCATGTTGTTTCATTAATCATTCATATACTATATAAGATATTGCAGGAAAGATATTGCTCTTTGCAGATGTTGGAGATCCCCTAGAAGCTGTGGAAGCAACTTGAAGAGAAGAAGAAAAGTTAGTATCGACCGTTATAAATAAGGTATGCCTATTTTCTTCCTATTTCCATTTCAAATTCTGAAATGGCTGACTGTCTACAAGTTAATTCTGTAAGTTGGTAACCCCATAGACCCTAGGTTTAAGGGTGTGTTTTCCTAAACAACACTTTGGCTTAACAAATGCACCTGCCACATTCCAATCATGCATGAACAATATCTTCCACAAGAAAATCCGTAAGATTGCACTAGTTTTCTTTGATGACATTCTTATTTACAGTAAAACTTGGAAGGAACATTTACATCGTCTAGAAGAGGTATTAAAAATTCAGCATGATCAATCTTTGTTTGTTAAGATGTCAAAATGTAAGTTTGGTTTGACAGATCTCTTGTATCTTGGACAAATCATTGGTCAATATGGTGTGAAGGTGGATATGGTGAAAATAATACCGATTATAGAATGGCCTCGTCCCAAAAATCTCATTGAATTGAGAGGATTCATTGGAATTTGCACCTACTATAGAAAGTTTGTGAAGGGGTTCTCCTAACTCACTTCACCTCTCACTAATTTGACAAAGAAAGATGCTTTCCAATAACATGAAGGGGCTGGGAAAACTTTCCAAATAATAAAATAGGTAATAAGAAACTGTCCTATTCTATCATTTCCTGATTTTGCTAAACCATTTGTCTTGGAATGTGATGCATAAGGAGAAGGCATTGGATCGGTCCTAAAACAAGGACAACACCCAATAGATTTTGATATTAGGAAGCTACAATCACATGATAAGATTTACTCCATTTATGATAAAACAAATGTTAGCCATCATGCATGCTTTAATAAAGTTTAGACAATACTTGGTGGGAAACAAATTTGTGGTCAAAACTGACCATAACAGCTTAAGGTACTTCCTCACTCAAAAGGATCTAAATGAAAGGAAGCAAAAGTGGGTGAGTAAGATTGAAGAAGTTGAATTTGATATTGAATATGTTAAGGGAAAAAATAATGTGGTAGTTGATGCCTTATCTAGAATACCTTCTATTTCTCTAATGGATGTAGCAATAAATTGGAAAGCCACTTTAGAAGTAGAGTATGCCAAGGATAAGTTTTCTTGTAAACTTTTTGATGGGAATAAACATGATGATAGGTATAATATTTTGTAAGGAATCATATACTACAAATATAGACTCTATTTGGTCCCTAGTTTGAGTTTGAAGGATAAAATTTTAAAGAAAGCTCATGATTCTCCTCTAGCAGGCCACCCCAGTTTCTTCAAAACATACTAAATGTTGAGGGAAATATTCTCATGGAAAGGGTTGAAGGATGATGTGTTGAATTATGTTAATGAATGCCCCACATTACAGAAAAATAAAGTGGAACACACTCATCCAGATGGCCTCTTACACCCCTTGCCTATTCCAGAACAAAAATGGGAGAGCATTTCCATGGACTTCATCACTAGTTTTCCCAAGGTATTTGGTAAGGATTGCATATTTGTGGTGGTGGATAGGCTAACTAAATTTTCTCATTTATTTGTTGTTACTACCACTTTCACTGCTGTACAAGTGGATGAACTATTTTTTAAAGAAGTTTTCATATTGCATGGGATTCCTTAGAGCATTGTTAGTGACAAAGATATCATATTTTTTAGTGCATTTTGGAAAGAACTCTTCGAAATGGTGGGGAAAAATTTGACACCATTCTCATAGAGATCTATTACAGATCACTTTTTTAACCATTTTCATAGCAATATAAATCTTTTTTTACTGAGTTTTAATGGTTTTACTCAACCTTGTCTAGATTTGCACCTAGAGTTGACTAGTTTTATTGTACGATGCATAATTCAACCTATGTGTCTCTAAATTAAATTATTATTATTATGATATGTTATTAACATGTATATATAAGTATAAAATGTCTGAAACAGAGAATTTGTATCCCCCTTCACCCATTTGGAAAAGCTATAAGTTGAAACTAGTGAGTTGTCCTAAGAGCTAGTTTTGTTCATGCGACCTTGAGAATCATTATAAACTATTTATGTTCTGTAAAATCCTAAAATTAATGATTTCAACACCCATAACAGATTCCTATAATATTTTCAATCCTCTCTTAACCACTGGTTGCTTGGAAAAAGGTTTTAGTTTGCATCGGTCAGAACTCATAGAAGCCTGGTAGTAGACTTCAGCCTCGAGAAGTTAGAAACATAAATGGGCCCAACATCCAGGTGCTTAGGAACCTTAACCATAATTATCCTCCCTTGTCTTACTGGTCTTACCTAAATCCCAATTTATTCCCTCACTCAGTTTGCAAATTGCCCACTAGTCAGCTAGTTGTTTTAAAAATTGTGTGCAAGAGTTAGTGAGACTAAAATATGATTTAGGTTCATTACACCAGTTCAATGAGGGCCTTAAAATAGTACAAAAACAACCTTGATATTTCACTTCAAGGGACAATAAAAAACATAAAATCAAAAGGTAAAAGAAATTTTAAATGAAATATATTATTTTCAAAACAACTTTTTCACCTAAAGCGATTCAAAAACTACAAGTAAAATAAATCACAGAGTAGACACGGGTTTTATAAGGGGTATTCACTACATAAAGTACAAGAAAAGGCTCCCAAAATCTGATAAAAACTTCCTAGGTAGGGAACAAATTAAAAATACTACCTACATGATAAATACACTAGTCAACAACAGGAACAATTGCATGTAAAACACTACTATATAGAGTACCAAGGGATTTTTTGGACAAAAAACACTATTGTCATGAAGGTGAAGGGCGTTTTTGTACTAGAAATCTTGAAAAAGAAAGTCCAACTTAGAAAAATGAAGGGTAAGTGTCTACTAAAGCCCTGAGATCATTCTTATCTTGTAAAAAGAGTATAATAAGCCTAAATAAAATGGAAGAATCAATCTTAGGAACCCCAAAGTACATCACTTCTCCCTAGTGGATTCACTAGTTCTATTGTGAGGAAAACTATTCTATGACTGTGGTTGAGATCACACACATACTAAGTGTTCAAAGAGAGACATCTAGGGTTTCACAATAAGCAAATCATACAAAGAGTTTGAAAGATAGAGAGGGGTGCACCTTTGTTGTAAAGGAAAGTATCCTATGGCTAGGGTTTAAGAGGCCATCAACATACTGGGGTTGAAAGGTGGATGCAAATGGTTCTGCAAGTAAATATAAGCAAGATCAGAGATTAGAATGGTTCATACCTTAGCCAAATGAAGGTTGATCCAAGCATCCCTTCAATCCTCTTCTTGCTCCTCTTGCTCCTCTTGCCCTACCAATATGACCACGAAATACCACCTACCCAACGCTCCTTCAAAAGCAACATATAGCCTGAGTTTTACGAGTGTGAAGGAAGGCAAGATCACTCGAAAAGATCCATTTGATTACGAGAAATGGGACTTACAACAGTAAACTCGATGCTTTGTTCTTTAGGGTTTAACGAGCATGACAAAAACATAAAGTACACTCAAAATATTTTTCATGTTTTGGTCTAGAGCACGAAAAAGAGAAAACTAAGCTCATACTGGGGGTTCCTTTTCCGTAAGTTTAGTCCCTCAGGTCTGGAAAAGCGATAAACCTATGCCTGAGAATACTCTTCTCAATTCCGAAGAAAAGAGAGTGTTCCTTTCTCGTATTATTCCACATGGTCCGAGAAAGTGATAACCTACCACCAATGTGGATGCCCATTCACATATTCTTAACAATCTTGAACAAACATGTTTACTCGGCAGTCAAGTATATTTTGAGGAGTTAGACCTGGGCCTAAAGAAACTCAATATCTTTCCCGTGAAGTTTTAACGAGTCCAAAAAAGTCAACTCGCGGCCTCCTTACTATTTTTAACGAGCTCGAAGGAGATCAGAAAGAATGCTCTAAATGCGAGGAGACGAGTGTCAGGGGCAAGCAAAACTAGTTCCAAGCATGAGGAACAAACCTATGCATAATGCAAGGAACATGAGCAAGGTAAAGACACTCGGGGAACGCCTCCTCAAGGTAAAAGGTGTCAAGTTGCAAAGGCAAAATGATACAAGGCTTAACGACGATGAGAACAAAGATGAGGGCTTATACAACAAGCTAAAAGCGTGGAAGTTGACATCAGGCTCATAAGCGCGAGCATGGCACATGCAAATGCATTTACAGCTTGAACAACAAGACAAGGCCAATAAACAGTTGTGAATCCAACTAAGAATCCTATCTCCAAGAAACAACAACATTAGGATCATATTAAGAAGAAAAGATCTGATGCGGGTCACTTTGGCAGAAACACATGCAACTTTGCTATCTTCTACAAAAGGGAAATTCAAGGCAGAATTGACCGAAGAAGATTCTATAGCACCAAGGCTCGATGGTTTATAATCAGTAAGATCAACCTTAGAAGGAGAGAAAAAATCAACAAGGGAGATAAATTCTGCAGGAACAAACTCAGTATCACAGGAGTTGAAAAATTCATAAGAAAAATCAAATTCATCAGGATCACTGACTTGTTGATCAAAGGGAGAGTTCGAAGACTCAACAAGACCAATATAAGAAGAAAGGTCAGGCTTACTAGGAAAATTAGGGTTAGACTTAGTCACAACTGAAGCAACATCCAAAAGAAGGTCAGACTGTATCAAAGACTCCAGGAAGATCTCATCCGAAGGAAGGAGATCATCTGAGATAGGACACATGTCTAAACTTTGAAATGTATTGACAGAGTGGAGAGCAAGCTCCATGGTCTGTATAGGATGACTCACCTAGTCAACTACTGTGACCATATCCCGAGAAGGTAAGCATGAAAATAGAGGCTGCTTCTCAGTAACAATTGAACGCAAAGGACATGAGGCCACATAGCTCACCTGCGGCGGGGGAGTGTATATAGAAACACTGGGAATCAATAAAGGAAAGACTTGGTCTCTAGTTGGGTCAGGAGACGGATCAAGAAAATCCAACTGATCGATAGTGACGATTTATTTGCCATGATTAAAGTACATCACACGAAAGAATGTTGACACCACATCTTGCATGGCATAGACATAATCACGTCCAAGGAGCATATTGAAGTCCAAGGGATCTTCTATCACCATGAAATCAACTAATATGGTCTTCCCACCCAAAGTAACAGGTGTTTGAGAAAGAATTCCCAAGGATATACAATTTCTTCTATTAAATGCCAGTAACTTACTAGTAGTCGACACAAGGCTGGGAGATCCCATGCCTCGCCAAGCACGAGCAGACAAGATACTAACTGAGGCTCCTTCATCAACAATACAACGAGCAATCGTGTATGATTCAAATTTGACCTTTATCTGGAAAGGTGCATCAGAAGGAAGGCGTGGCTCAACCAGGCTATCCCAATCAAAGGAAGCAATCCGAGAGCTTGGTGGGGGTTGATCCGAAACGAGTTCAGTGCCCCCTTGTTCAGTAATTTCTGAACTGGAAGTGAAGAAAATGTGACTAGCAGACACTTCACTCTCCAAAGGAAGAGTGGGATTGATCGATACTAAAATCAATTCAACCGCTTCATGAAAGTCACTCTCTGAAGGGAGAGTGGGATTGAACAAAGGTGAAATTGGTTCAATCACATCAGGATCACTCTCCGAAAGAAGAGTGGGATCGACCAAAGCTGAGATTGGGTCGACCACTTGATCAACCAAAGGTTGAGTAGGTTGTTGAGAAACTATAGGTTGTTCAAGAAAAGGAAATTCTTGAGTCTTGGACCACACTCTTCTCACCTCTACGATAGCAGGGCACTGGTGAGTAAGATGATCTCCCTTGTATAGCTTACAAGGGAACTTAAGTTTTCACTTCGAACGACCAGTTTTCTCAATGGTGTCAACATGACTAGCAGTGGATTACTGTTTGCTCTCAGCATGATCAATAGAGGTTGAGAGTTTTCCCCGAGCATGGCTACCAGAGGCTGGGTGACTGGGTCCAACCTAACTAAGAGAGGCTGGTTGTTGAAAAACTTCAGGATGTTCAAAAACAGGATGACCATGAAACCAAAATCTTCGCACCTCCATAATAGAATGGAATTTATAAGTAAGGTGGTCTCCCTCACAAAGCTTACAAGGAAACTTGGGCTTGTGTTTTGAATGATTAGTCTTTTCAACAGTGTCAACATGACTCGCAGTGGCTGACGGATTGTCTTCAACATGAAACACAGAGGCTGAGAGATTTCCCCCAGCATGACTTGCAGAGGCTGAAAGACTGGGTCCAACATGACCTACAGAGGTTGGACAAGCACCACTAGCATGAACAACAGAGGCTGAATGCTTAGGATGAACATGCTTTGCAGCAGTTGAGTGTGTTTCACCAGCATGAACTTCAGAGGTTGGGTGGATGGATCCAACATGACTTGCAGAGGTTGGATGGGGAGGTTCAACTTGAACATCAAAGGTTGAATGGGCGCCCTCAGCATGAACTATAGAGGCTGAGTGACTGGATCCAACGTGACCTGGGAAGGTTGGAAGGATCCCACCAGCATGATCAACAGAGGCTCGATGATGAAGATCAACTTGACTTGCAGAGGTTGAGTGCTTAGATCCAACATGACCTGCAGAGGTTGGATAGGTGCCCCCAGCATGAACTGCAGAGGCTAGGTGGTGAGGTTCAACTTGACCTGTAGAGGTTGAACAGGTTCCCCCTTTCTTATGTGCCTTCTTCCTATTCCTCCTTCTTTTACTCCTTTTAGACCGTCGGTTACTAGTATCAGTACTTTCACCGCATGATGTAGAAGGAGGAGGAGAATCAACTACAAGTGAAGGGGAAGCAGTGTTTTGATGCCCTTGATATAAGAAGCTTACTTGAGAAGCATCAGGAGCATTCAGGACAGTTGGAGTGGAAAACAACCACACCGGTAGTCCTAGGGTGAATCCAGGCAGATTCAAGGTGGCCATCAAAGGAACACCAACATTCCCTATGAGAGGAATAGTACAAGGAATTCCCAACATGGGGATCTCTTGGTTGGTGTTCAAAGGGGTGTTAGCCATATTTTCAAACCAGGAGACAAAGTCTGAGGTTGAAAAGGAAACCAAAATTACAAAGCACACACCTAAAGGCACACTAAGTACAGACAAACCACACAACACTCACTAAAAAATTCCTAAAGCCAAACAGACAAACAAGTATAAGATATGCCTTCCAGAAGAAGGCTGATAGACAGTTACTTGGTGTCCTTGTAGATGTTCTTAGGCACAAGCGGAGGAATGACCCACCGCCTTCCCACACCTTCTACCGGGGTTACCTTCCAATCCTGTCCAAGGTCAACCAGAAATAGCCTTCTGGTGTACCTGTGTATGAACCCTAGATGTCAAAGAGACTAAAGGCTACCTTAACTATATTGACAGTCTGGGGGGACAGTCGCAAGCCTGGTTCGTACGCATGGGCAGGGTAGCAAAGACCGAAACCCTGTCTAAGACAGAATCCCCAGATGCGCAAAAACCTTGGTCTACACTTTGACAAGGAATTAGAGGGTTATCTCCTCAGTCCAAGTCTCCACACGGCCTCGTGCTTAACTCCTGTTTGAGAGGAGCTTCCCAGATACAATCAACATAGAAAAGGGTTTACCTAGTGATTGGCCAACTACATCTGAATTTTAATACTTGTGGAGAGTTAAAAACTCCCTAATCCACAAGTCTAGCCTGATCTAGTTGGTGTATGAGCCCATAAAATAAAACTTACTACTATTTTTAAATTATATCATTTATTTTAAGTGTTGTTTTTAATTAGAGGGTAAATGGCGTGAAACTTATGTGGTGTTTTGACTGAAAGTTGAAACAAAATGACTAAGCAAAGAGAAATTAAATGCAAAATGCAAAAAATATTCTCTTTCTTTTTTCAAATAGAAACTTGAAAGCCACAAAAGAACAAATTCTTTTTATTTATTATTTTCAAAAACAATGATATGCCATGCAATCTAGACTAAAAAACTAATCTACATGCCTATAAAGAAAACATGTGTTTTTTATTTATCTTTTATAAATGCAAAAGAAAAAATGGCCTATCAACTAATGCAAGCAAATACTGTAAGCAAAGCAAATAGACAACTACTCTACACCCCACAAACAAACCCTAGGTTTCCCTAAAGTTGGATATCAACCTCTCTTGAAAAGATGGCTCACAAAGGTAAACAAGCCAACAACTTTGGAATGAATATACTGAGCAATAAGACTGACATAAACAAAGGTCAAGAAGTCCCAAGTATCAATCTAAACCTACAAACAGAGGTTGCTCAGTACCTTGTCCAACAAGGTCAAGCCAAAGAAGGAGGTGGGGGGGAAAGCAGTAAAAACAAGTTCAAAGACTTGAAAGAGACTTACAATATAGACAAAGAGCACCTAACAGAGATAAAACAACCTCTCAAGAGTCATGCACATGCATAGGACACTTGAAGACCCTACAAACAGCCCTCAAATCACCCATAAACCCTAAAAATGATGAAAGAACACAAATTTAGGTGCATACACGAGTTTCCTTAAGGCAGGTCGTGTATGAAACGCAGGTTGCAGGTAGTGCAAGTCGCGTATACAATGCAGACACATGACTGTTTAGCTTGAAAGTCACATATGGATGACAAAAGGCACAAAAAGGATAAAAAACTGACCTAGGAAGGCATGAAAGGTGTTCCAACAAACTCAAAAGGTGTTCCTAACTTGTAAGAAGGACCTGAAACTTTACACAAGGCTGAAAGAAAGACAAAGAAACCCCAAACAGACAAGGCTCTCCCTAGCGGAGTCGCCAGTTCTGTTGTAAAGGAAAGTATCCTATGGCTAGTGTTTAAGAGGCCATCAACGTATTGGGGTTGAAAGGTGGATGCAAATGGTTTTGCAAGTAAAGACAAGCAAGATCAGAGATTAGAATGGTTCATACCTTAGCCAAATGAAGGTTGATCCATGCAGCCCTTCAATCATCTTCTTGCTCCTCTTTCTCCTCTTGCTCCAAGAGACATGCAAAACGAATTATACCTTCCTCAAACCAATATGACCACATATAAAGAAATGGTAATCAAATAAACATGAAATAATAATCCGATTAACATCAAAATCTGACACTAGTACAAGTGATCAATTTTTCCACGGAAAAACGTGGCAATATCCACGGAAAAGCGTGGATATTGCCACGTCTAAGTGTTTTTTTTTTCCGTGGAAACAATTCTGTCGCAATAGAGACGACCCCTAATTTGCGTTGCAAGAGCGACAATGTTCTATATTTCGTTAGATGTCTAAGCCGTCTCTATATCCACGCCTGGCCGTCTCTGTATCCATGCCTAGCCGTCTCTGTATCCACTCCTGGCCGTCGCTGTATCCACGCTTTGTATAAGGTTTTAAAAAAAAATGCAAACCCAGGAATAAGACGTCGCTATAGCCACGCCTTGCCATCTCTGTATCCACGGCTGGCCGTCGCTATATCCACGCTTTGTATAAGTTAAAAAAATAAAAAATGCAAACCCCAGGAATAGCGATGAGGATGCTATTACCCATCACTTCTATTCAAACAATCTCCTAACGCCTGGCTTCTTCCTCATTAATGTCACTTCAGCTAGGCACATATACACATCTGTTTGGGACTGTCATAACATAATCTTTTTTATCATTCAGTTGTTGGAAAACAAATACAAAAGGAAGTTCTAACAGATTAACAAATACAAAAGGAAGTTATAACAAATTAACAAATACAAAAGGAAGTTCTAACAGATTAATCTTTGTAGGGACTTGCAATCTTTTAGCTAAGTTAACAAAAAATTATGAAATTATGCTTTCTACTAGGGTTTATAGCAATAATACAATTTTCTTGTTGAATATACCCATAAAAATGTCACAGAAAATTATCACATGAAAACAATCCATTGATTTTCTCTTTATCATCCTTGATAACATGATACCACCTATCTATAAATACCTTTTATAATTCTTCATCTATAAATACCATATGTGAGCATCATTTATTATATTAATGACTATAGATAATCACCAAATAGTGTGATATTTGACTTCATTTCATTTAGGTTTTGAAGAAAAATCTCTTACTTTTCAATCAGTTCCTTTACGTGACTAGTGTTTTGAGGCGAAAAATTTGAAATAATCATAATTCTCACAGTATTCCTTGGAATCTCTAGTATGCCAACAATTATGAAATGCCATAATCATTTTGCATCTATGGGCACAAATTTAACTAAAATTTGGGAACTCTGTCAAATGATATCAACTTATCAGAAAATATTTGTGTTCCTACAACCTTTATTACTTTTACAAGTGTTTCCTGTCAATACGTGCAAACAGCACCTGGGCCTGTTATGGGAATTTTTTACAATAACGCTAGTACATAGCCAACTTCCAATGGTTTAAACAAGCAAAGAATGATGCAAAGAGCTTGGGAAATAGCTGCTAATTTGGCAATCACATAGCCAACTTCAAATGGTTTAAACTTTAAGTAAGAAAAGAATGATACAAAACTGATGGCTTACATATTTCATAGGGGCTAAAGCTTTGGCCATGGTGGCCAATCTGGCAATCACATAACCAACTTGCAATAGTTTAAACAAGCAAAGAAAGGTGCTAAAATGATGCCTTACATATTCCAGTCGACAGATTATTACAACAATTACTATAGACACCAAACATAATCTCATGAGTCCTGAGCTGTACAAGAATCTGAAATATTGGCTAGTGTTCAGTCTTTATTTTTGCATCTCCATTTGGTAAGCCCCCTTGCTCTAGCATTTGATTTCTCAACTCCTGTGAAGCAAGCAATAAACTACTTTAGAAACAAAAAATTAGCAACTAAAATGACGACAACACAGATGCTTTACGATTAGCAATTACTTCACATGGCCCTCCTATATGATCTCAAACTATGTGACAGTCATATGACCCCAATGACTCTACAACATATACCTCATCAGCTACAGCAAAGCCATTCCACCCCATGTACAAGAAAAAACAATATGCCCACCAATGATTCAAAGCAAAGTGTTCAAATATAACAAAACACTGAATTAGAACAGACTGACCTGAGAGTCATGATTATCAATTATTATCTACTTGAGGAAGATGAACTACTTGAGCAGCCATTCGCCTTTGTCTATCACGAAGATACAAGACTGTCAAAAGGCAGGCAAACAGTGTAACTAAAGTCACATTGCCATCATCAATAAGGGTCTTCTTTAACCATTTTCCTAATTTGGGAAGCATGTCAGGGGCACCTTTGCAGGTGATGATGGCTTGTGTGAAAAGTGTAGAAGATCATGGTTATGTCCTATCATTTGGGTTGCCTTCATTCTCTAGTTTCTTGCTGCACAGGGACAATAAAGATGGTATACATGTTTTTCTGATTTAGTACTTATTTAACATGATATTTGTTTTATTATACCTTGTCTTATTTCCTTGCATGAACTTGAACGTCAGTGTTGAGGACTCCAAAAACTAAATGTAGGACAGTGCTGGTAATGCTATGCCGTCAATTGCACCCTTAATACCCATTACCAATAATGCCTATTCCCGTCTATGATTCATTTGAGGTGGTTGTATTGAATTTTATCTATATAGTATATTGCTTTGTCATTTCATGAAATTCTCGACTTTGATGTATAGGGAGTACTGGATCTTTATGTGGATCCGATGATGAGGAAAAGTGTATATATTCTTCAACAGAAAAAAATGTAGTGTATTAATTCAAAAATATGAACTTACTTCACATTTAGTATTCATGCTAAAGCATATAGCCATTCTAATTAGTATACATGCCAAAGTATATAGCATATAGCCATGCTAATGATGTGGTAAGGTGTGATTGGACAATATATTTCCTTTCTTCTCTCGTTCTAGTTCTCTTGTTTGGCACTTTTCAGTGTTGAATGTCCTGCTGCAAAAACCACAAATGAAGGCTGTCACATCTACAGGGAACTCAATATGAAGGCTGACCAACTGTCCAAGGAAGCTCTGCAATACCACCCAGGAAGCTTTGATATCCATGAATTAGTGGATGGCCACGAGACAGTGGCCATGGAGTTTCAATTCTAGAGCTTCAGACCTCTATGGCTATGATATTGTCATGTTTTTTCTTGTCTTAAACTGACCTTCAGATCAGTCTCGAGATCCTTTCTTGGACAGATCTTATGAACAGACCTGATTAGGAAATCACACTCAGGAAAGCTATAGATGAACACTGAAGCAAAGGTATCTTAAAATTAAGAAATAAATTTATGGAAAAAATAGTGAAACCTATATAAATCTGTAAATGGAATGATAAGCATCCAAGTAAGCTGAGAAAACAGTTATAACACACCTCAACAACATCCGGCCTGGAACAAAGCTGCTTAAGTTCTACAATCTTCATTCTCCGTTGAAGCTGCAGGTCAAGTAACACAGAAATCAACACCCTTGAGAACTATGAAATCGAAGCGGAGAACACTACCAGAGTAGTGAATGTGGAATAAACAAATACAGAACCTTCTTCTTTTTATTTGAAACCCCTTTTTCTTTATTCTGCTGCTCTTGTTCATCCTCCTCATCTGAATCAGAGTCTGCTTTTTTCTTTGCTGCCAAACTCAAAGTTGCATCCTTCTTTTCTTCATCCTGCAAAGGAACAACTTATAATATCAATATTGTTCGTCCAGCTCTTACTTTTTCAACTAAAACGCAAAAGGGGTATAAGACATAGTGGAAAAGGCTACAGACAACTAAACTACATAAGCCACACCTCCTTTGCAACTGCATAAGCCATTCAAGAGTTTATATTAGACACACAAAGGCATCTGAAACATCCTGATACGTATACCTTTTACATGATACATATATGCTGATACGTATACCTTTTACATGATATCTTGCTCCTCTACCTTTTCCAGTATACCTTTTACAGGATATCTTTGTTACTATATTTAAGCAGACGTATTAATGAGCGGTTTGAGGGATCCAAAATACAGATTGGGGTTTGTAACTATTACACAATCTGTAATTCTCAGTAAATTACTTCACATTTACAACTTCACATGCAGATTTCATAGCTTTTTCAAAACCCACTGACATGGAAACCCTTCACGTCCTCTGCTCCTAACAAAGGAGACTCCTACAATTTACATAGATTTTGTCAGAGACTCAGAACATTGCTCTGAAACTAAGACCAACAGTCAAACCATTGCTTTGATGCTAGGACCAGTTTTCAAAACAACCACCAAGACACCCTTCCCTTTTCCCTATCCCCATTTAGGAAATTGCTGACTTATACATACTTTTTGCCCTTCCCTTTTCCCCATCCCCATTTAGGAAATTGCTGAGCTTACATACTTTTTTGTCAAAATGCACTGCTTTGAATCTCTTAAGACGCATTGCCTTTGGATTTTCAATTTATGCCACATGAACAACCCTGCTCTGCAAATGACAGTGTTTCTGACTCCAGTAATATTCCTTTACAAGGAGCTATTGAAGTGCTTAGTTTTATTAAATAGTGCATTTTTTCTCCAGATTGGCATTCTTCTATTTACAAAGAATCGTGTCACCAACTTAATGAAGAACATGTCAGTGCTCTTTTACGAATGCTATAGCCACAGCTTTCAGTTGATAAAAGAATGGAGGGGGCTGGTGTTTCAGATATGTCCTATGAAAAACACTTCCTTGAACATTTTCACAAAGCATGCTTTAACCTGTTACATGAACTTGTTATGAGGCGTGCCTTATCCACCGAACTTGAAGAACACCTAGTGATCATGGCTTAGCTTTCGAACAAGAGATCATGGCTTAGCTTGGCAGTCCATATAGAGGTCATCCCAGTCTTTAGCAGCCCAGTTTTCTCTTTGGATTTTGCTCAACTTACAGGGTAATCTTTCTTTTTCAAGAGCCTATTGGGTCAGTCAGAGGTGCTTAAGTAGAAGGTTGTTGACCTTCTTGTTGTCAGTAATTGTCTCACCATAGTGGGGCTGTGTTTTTAGATATTTAATTGGATGAATGCAATTCTTTCTAGGTCATTCTGCCAGCCCAAAAAGTAAAAACCTTCTTACAACAGTAACCACGAAAGGTTTTGGCTAGTTGGCAAAGTCGGGGTACTGTTTTTCTCCATTAACATTACTCCTCTCCCGAGAGATATGTTCACTACTTGTGGTCTGCCTTCCCTTTGTAAGCGGGCCTTTTACCTAGCCGTGGCATTTAAGTGGAAGGGTAGCTTCTGTTGTGAGACAAATTTGCTTCATTGTAATAATCCCAAATTAGAAAACTGCATGCTATTAATTCCAAGTGAATCTGTCTGTGTTATCTAGGATTGATAAACAGTTAGAAGGCTTCTCACGTTCTCTCCATCTCAGTGAGTGCTATAACTGAGCTCTGTTCTTATGGAGAAGATTCCATTATTTCCCTACAGTTAAAGGAAGACTGCACATGTGTCTGTGTTATCTAGGGTTGATAAACAGTAAGAAGGCTTCACAGCCTCTCCATGTCACTGGGTTCTAGAACCGAGCTGTGCAGAGCTCTCCTGCTCTGTTTTTATGTAGTAGAGTACATAATTTCCCATATTGTTGAAGTGAGAAAGAAATGTGATGGCCTGCACCACATTTTTAGAAGCGTAGCCCCTTTCAAATCACTTGAGGGGACTGAACACATTATGTGTATTTTCTGTTGTATTTTTGTTCTCTTTTCCATTCTACTGACAAATAAGTTGAATATTTCGAAGGATATACATAGTGACGAGTGGCACCAGTACATCAGCAAAAACTTGGGGGTAAAGTGTATCAAATCGTAGTCCTTTTAACTCAAGTTCATCCTAAAATATGAATGCAACAAACTAGTCCTTTCATCTAAATAGGTTAGATATGCCACATTACTCCTACCCTAGAGTCTACAGCAAATAGATGACTATGACACATTGCTCCCTTCACTTGCTCAACATCTTATGACCACATTAGCCCATGATTGATAGGCACTGGTTTTCTCCATCTCTTCTCTCCTAGTTGTAGTCCTTTATTTCCCTATCCCATCCTTATCCCATTTCCACCTTTCATATACTACAAATAACCACCAGTTTGTTAAAGCTTACTCTTCCTAAATCACCTAGAGCCTACACTTTGTCGACTTAGCAATCTTATTTAGGAATACCCCTTTGAGATGGAGGAGATCCAAATCAGAATAAAGAGGAAGGGCTACTAAGGTGACAGTGACTAGCCTGCCTTAAGTTGCACAAGACTAGCTCCTTGATGCTTGGGACTTTACATAATTTAGGGGGTGCTACATTTTGTGGTAGCACTTTGCAAGATAAGATGTGTATCTACAATTTTGGAGTTGTTCTCCCTATATGTGGGACCCTGGATCGGGTCACATGGCATATTTTTGTATCAGAACATGACTTGAAAATTTAGCTGCATGTCTTGAATAAATGCGTACATGATGAATGGTATTCTCCCTTACTACTTATTAGTAAAAAAATTAATATTTCTAAAAGAAGAGAAAAAAAAATAGTTACATTGTTGTACTTGTCATCTTTTGCAAGCATTCTCTTGTGTGGCATGTAAAAAATGTATCTCACCTCCAGCATTTTTATTAGAAAAGGCAATTTTATGGGCCTGAGACCAGTTCCATGCATGTCTACGGTATATGAACAATCTGGCAGCTTCAAAGGTTCTACGATTTCAATGTGTTCCTCCATGTTCATATTTAGAGGCTCCGCAACAGAATCTGCCTGACTGACAGCATCAACATTTGAGGGAATTCTACTATCATACATTCTACTTGAAACATGCTTTTGATCACCTTTTTGAATAGCCTCTCTGCTCATCGATTCTGAATATCTATATGCAGCATAAACATACATACACACACACATTTTTTGATGATTAAATCCTAGACCTGCTGAATCTTGGAAAAACCAAAACAAAAAGGTAAATAATGGCATTCAACATATATAGATTTGTTAACAAACCTCTGATCCATGGGTGTCAAACATTCCACTTCGTGTGGCTCAACTACTGCAATTGTGTGCTCCCCAGATGCAACAACATATAGGATCTGCAAATCCTTTCTCTGCAGAGAAGGTAATATAACTGGTAGAAGCTGCACTTCGCTGCCACAGAACAACATCACAAAAATTGAAGGATTCTATTTTTGTTTGACCTTTTAAAAATGTAAGTCAAACATAATCAAAAGTTCCATGCATATTGCAGAGTTGAAGAAAGAACATGCTAATGAGAATCCTAATCAGAAAGAGAGATTTACCTTTCAATTTTACCAAGCTGGTTTTGTTCTCCATCTCCCCAACCATAGATAATTCCTCCCTCTGTTATTGCAATGGAGTGTCTAGAACCTGCAGAATATTGAATGACCCGTGCACCATCAAGAGCATATACTTGCGTTGGAATGAGTTCATCCTGAGTAGTACCAAGTCCAGTTTGACCCCAGTGACCTTGCTCCCACTGTTACAGATTACTTGAAAAGAATAACTAACGATGAACAATTGGAAAAGATACTATTATAACAGCAATTAAAAACCACTCGGGACCAGTTTAGTTTAAGGGGGCAAGACTTGTTATTTCAACTCAATAAACAGATTAAAAATAATAAATGCCATTAAATAATAAACTTCAAACATTTACAGTTCTTGGTACTAGCCACTTTATCATACAGATATACTTCACGAAATGAGAAATTCGGTGCTACCAATTATTCTTCTGACAAATACTTACAGAAAAA
>LPNX011071733.1:598928-635709 GCA_001517045.1 Pseudotsuga menziesii
AAGTCAGAGTAAGAATTGATATCATTGAGTGCTTCTTCACATACTTCCGAGAACAAAAGTGCTCAAGAATAAATTTTCATAACACAAATTAAACACACTAAATAGGAATGTAAACCAAACTTGGCATACAATGGGGAGTAATCAAGAATAAGGCAGTTCTCAATAGATGCCATGAACTTTTCGGCATAGTATTTATGAAGAGGATGAGAAACGTAGGTTCCCTGTCCTTTCGGGCCATAAAATGTTATGACAGATATATGAGTGAAGCCCTTTTGTCTTTTCGAAAAGCATATTTTTTTTTCATCAACTTTCTAGGATTCTATTGAGTTTAAAATACAATATTTAATATACAACTCTATTTTTCCCATCTCTATATATCACAGTTCATGTAGAATTCATTGTCTCGAGTGGGGTTTAGGTCGAAGATAAAAGGGTATTCGATCAACAAAGTATCAGGTCCTCAATCCTATTTTACATTGGTTTACTTGGCATGTATAGATTCATAGTCCAATAACAATAAGAACTTAGATTTCACCATAGTGCCTAGATCTTAACTACCATAGTTTATTTTCAACCATTACTCTATCATGAAAAAAAATAGTAAAACATTAAGTAAACACAAGCAATAAAGGGCCTTTAGTTTCGAGCGTTTGAAAGTGCCATGACAATAAGCACCAAATGAGGGCTCTTCCATCCATAATGTCCTTTTGTGTGAGTAACAATTTCATCATGAAAGTGGCATCATGATAGCATCATAATGAAAGTGTAATCACCGATGAAGAAGTGACATTTTGGGCTATAACAACGGGAACTTGTGGATCTCCTACCAAGAAGAAAGGTTGTTGGAAATGAGTGGGTGTATAAAGTAAATAACAATAATGATTGGTTGCTAGAATGTTATAAATCCCGCTTTGCGGAAAAAGGTTATGTGAAGAGGTCATGTATAGGTTTTAATGAAATCTTCTCTGTGGATGTGAAGCTAACTACTGTTATAAGAGTTCTAACTACACTTATAGAAGCAGAGGAGTTGGAGCAATTAGATGTAAACACGACTTTCTTGCATGGTGATCTCAAGGAATAAACTTAGATGTATCTACCTAAGGGATATAAAGAAAGAGGTAAAGATCATTTGGTTTGTAGACTCGAGAAATATTTGTATGGATTGAATAAGTTCCACATAAGTTCCAAGGATGTGGTACAAAAAAATTGACACCTTCATGAAGAACAAAGGTTTCAGTAGAAGTGAAATTGAGCACTCTTCATGTTATAAGAGGTTTAATGATGGTAGTTTTATTATCTTCTTGTTGTATGTTGATGATATGATGGTTGTAGGACCTAGCATGAAGAAAATGATTGAGCTTAAGGCTCAATTGGATAGGACATTTGAAATGAAGGATTTAGGAGTATCAAATCAAATTTTAGGGATGAAGAAACACAAGGATAGAACATGTAAGAATATTTGGTTAAGTCAAAAGTCATAAACAAAAAATATTCAACAGTGCTTCAATATGTAAAATGAAAAACCAATTAGCACTCCATTTCATACACTTCAATTTGTCTTTTGAACAATTTCCTAGCGCAAAAGCAAAGAATACAAGCATGTTTCATGTATTGTATTCATCAACAGTAGGAAGATTCATGTTCACTGTGGTGAACACTAGACCATATATTTCCAAAGAAACGAGAGTTGTTAGCCGATTCAAGGTCAATCCTAATAAGGAGCATTGGGATGCTGTGAAGTGGATACTCAAATATTTAAGGGGCATTTCAGATGCTTCTATCGTTATAGATTGACATATTTAAAAATTAAATGTTTTGCAAATTATGATTTTGGTGAAGAAAGAAATTGATGAAAGTCTACTACAAGATATACTCTCTCTCGCTCATAGAGCTATAATCCAAAAATATAAGTTGCATATAGTGGCGGGATTATCAACCACACAAGTAGAATATGTGGCAACAACTAAGGCTAGTAAAGTCGCACTATTATATTTGCACAAATTTATGTTGCTTTTGCGACATACTTTTGTCACAAAAAAGTCACATGTTTGACTTAAGCAGGTTGGCAGTTTTATTGAATTTATTTTGTCCTTCTTTCGACAGTATTTCAATATTGTTGGTATTCCAGTGGGAAGAAATTGCCAAATGGTAGGTTACAATGGTGCTGGTGTGCATCGCTCTTACAACTGGCCCATTTGCACTTACAACTGGCCCATCGCACGTTGCAGGGGCGTAAATATGCGTCAGACTTATGATGAAAGTGGTTGAACTTGTGACACACATATAATGTCACGCTTATGATGACAAGGAGGCCATGTGGCATGTTGCAGTGGAATCACTGTGCGTCAGGCGTACAAAGGAAGCGGTCAAACTTGTAACGCATATAAGGTCATACTTATGATGACAATAATGGTTGCAGACTGCAGTGGTGTCATGGGGCATTGGTCTTACAACGACTTCGGTCTGGAGGACATGCAACAACACTGACACAAACCTTCATGGGAAGTACGATGACCTTGAACAAAAACAAATTAGCATCATGTAGAATATTAAATGTGGATTATTGAGATATTTTCTATTTAAAGTTGGTTGATAATAATATTTTATTATTAATTAAAGCTCGTATAAAAACAAATACATGAATATATAGCTTTTTGGTACTAATTTTTTTGAACTCTTTTTATATAAATCCTACAAATCAAAGTAATATATATGGAATTAAACAATATCATTACCATATTTATGTATATATATTGTCATAAATGCCATGTTACATAATTGAATCTATATTGTTGCAATATGTCATGTACCTAAACCTAGGACTAAGCATACCGACTCAAATTTAACAAGTATGAGGATAGTAGTTTCAAAATTAAGTCGCAAACACCTCTAAACTCCCAAGATGGATTTTATGATCTACTATAGCTTAAGGACATCCAAGAAAAACCTTAATTAGACACCCAAATTTGACAGATGCACATTCCTTGGAGCAAATAATTCAGTGGCTCACATGCAAACTTGTGTTTAGAAGACTCTACTACTAACTGAACCTTCCAAACAATTGGATATTCTATCAAACAAACAAATGCATATGTTGCTACATTCTTTCCCTCTTCCTTGTATGCAAAGACAAAATTAAAGGGCATATCATCACTTACCCATGCAAAAAGAAGGCTTAATTGTTCTGTTGTGTGGTCTATCAGGAGGAAGGTTCCCAAAAACCTTCTCATGCCACCTTCTTCCACCTTGCTTAGGGTCAACACAAATAGTATTTTGAGGACTCACAAACCAACACACATGAACATAGTGTTTGCATCCATCATAATAGTTCCCATGTAGGAAAATAAACTATTGCTTCACATGGATTAACTTATGGAAGTTAAGGTTGACTTTCCCTCCAAGATCCCATTGATCCCATTGCATTCCTCTCAACATTTTGGTCTCTTGGAACAACTTTCGATTCCAAAGGATATCAAGATCCCATAAACATATTGATAGTGCGTCACTACTAATTCCTCTAAGATCACTTACCATTTGATCCAATAAGATTTGGGTCTTCTCTGGTGCCCTCAAGTCTCTTTCTTGCACTACTACATCCAATATTCTATGAATGTAAGTTGAACCTCTATCATGTGTCGAACCACGTGGAAGGTCTCCAATTACCTTCTCATTCATTCATAGCAATCTCTTAATGTCTTTAGGGTGTTATGAAATATCTTTTATGGTGCCTTGAGTGGTGATGAGGCACTCAACAACCCATTCAATGTATCCATGCCTTAGGATTGATCTCATACTCTTTGAAGGCACCACTTGATTAGGGTATGTGTTTATTCATTCCAATACTATCTTCTTCCCATCATAATCTTTGAATATTATTTGAGGCACCTGATAATTCATGGAATGATCAACAATGGAGTACAAACATTGTACTCCCAACACCAAGTTAGTGTCATAAACATTAACAACTTAAAAACTATCTATCAAGGCATAATTTCCTATGGTTACTTGAAGCTTTGGAATCCATCTAGTACAGTCCATGGAGTTAATACCTAGTATGATAATTATGAAACATTCAAAGGTTTCAGTAGGCATATTCCTTCATTCCACCAAACACAAATCAATGAAGTTATGAGCAGAACCTCCATCAACCAAAAATGTAACTCTCTCTCTTAAACACTTCCTTGAATTTAAGATTGTGGAAGCGAGGTAATCCTACCATGACTACAGTGTTTCCACTTCTTGATGGTAGTTGTTCCTCATCTGATGTCTTATAACTACCATATGATTCAACTAGTTCTTCCTCCTCTTCCTCCTCAACTTCACTCTTTGAGAATACCTCAATGTAATGTACCTTTCCCTTAGCATACTTTTGGCCCATATGCCATGGTTCCTAGCAAGAGAAGCATAGTTTTCTTCTCCTTAATCATCTCGATCTTTGAAAGTGTTCTCCTTCATAAATTTTCTCTTGAAATATTTTGGAGAGGTTTCTTGTCTATGAATTTAGTCAGAATATTTCTTCTTGGGGGGGATATTGTTCTTGGTATGTCATCATGTAGATCTCTTGTTCTGCTCATTTCATCCTACAAGGCAGATGGTCTACAGGATTTAACCAACCCTTTAATGGCTCTACTAATCCTTCTATGAACAAAAGGATCAAGAGAGCTTCATATATTCCTATGACCATCACATATAACTTTTGGAACTTAGAAAGATATGCCTAAGGAGTTTTAGTCTGTGTTAAATGTGCTAGCTATTTCAAAGATATTGTCACGTCCCCGTCCCTCAACCGGCGAAGAGGACGCGACGAACACATCAACCATCAACCGGGCAAACAGCCCATGAACATAATCAAATGAAATCACTGCTGGAACTAAGCATACATAGATGCATTTATCTTCAATCATACAGCGGAAGCAAACATACATTCCAGCAATTACATGTTCATCGTAATTCCATACACAATTGATATAATTACAGAGATAGACTAGAAGCACTTATTTGTTAATGAAGAATCCACCCGCAACCAGCTACGTCGCTACAACGTTCCACCCAACCATAGGCCAGCTTGCTCATCAATCTCTCAGCAACGCTGCCACCCCCAAGCTGGGCATGATTCCTCCGGAATAAGGGTTAATTGCAGGCTTATACATAGCCAAGGGGCACAAACAGCAACCCAACACAGCTGGGTTTCACAGGCTTTTAACAGACAAGCCAAGCCAGCACAGCCCAAAGGCTAACCATTGCACTCAGGCAACCAAAACAACTTCATTCACTACTCTGTGATGAAGGCATAAACAACAGGGGACAACCCCAACAGTGGATGAGCATAGCTCAAGTCCAGCGGACAACATGGAGTTTTTCTTGGCCCTAACGTGGCCAAAACAACTCAACCACAACATCCCAAACCAGGGAAACCACAGCAGCCCAATTTCACAACAAAATTGACGGCAACTATGCACAGTCCCAAACGAAGGATAAGCAAACCCCCAGCATGGACAGAGGAGAACACAGCCAACAATTGGCATTCCATAGTGGCCCAAAACGAATTTGGACACCACGGCTAACACAAAAATGTGGGGAAGACAACAGCCCCAAAGCAACAACAGTGAGCACGCCTCTCACATGGGAAAACGACCCAAACAGGCTGTGCGTGAGGAAAACTTGCACCCAACAGCAAAATGCACGGGAAAGACATACCCGATTTTTGCGTGAGGATTTCAGCCTGCGCGTGAGGGGAAACGACCTCCTCTATGCGCGCGAATCAACAGGCCCTAGGGAGGATGAACATACCACCTAGGCACGCGCGAATGAGAAAACTTTCCCTCTGCGTGAGGAAGAACAGACCACAGCTCTGCGTGAGAGAAACCTGTGCGTGAGGGTGAGCAACCGGGCGTGAAAACCACCGACCATGGGGAGAATGGAGTCCTGCCTGAGAGAAACGAAGGTTCTCCACTGAGCATGAGTACTGTCCCCAAACTGACAGCAGCCTGCCAAGCCCACGTTTTTCCATGCCCACGTTTCCTCATGCAATAACTGCCCCCAACTAACAAAGTCAAGACATTGAAGAGGTTGGAGAGGTTGGGTAAGACAAGAAAGGTGGCAAACAAAACTAAGGTGACAAAACATATGGGTTTTTCCCCCATAACCAAGGTTTGACATCCCCCACCCCTTATCCTTTGGAATCATGCCCTTTTCATTCAACGTTGCACTGCCGTAGCTGGTTGTGGTTTATTTTAATTGATGTGCGGATTTACATGATGCCGAATTAAAATGTGTCGAATAGCACAACATACCATCGGCAATTATCCTCATTGCCGAAACATACACAGCCAAATCGATGGTGGGGCTTTTTCCTTGAGCTCCTCACCATGATTAATTACATTATATACATCATGCAAACGGGGTCGAAACCGGGGACATTACAGATATCTGGGGATATTTTAGATCAGATATATCTGACAATCTCTTGGTGAAATCCTCATACATTGTCACGTGTTCATGACATAGAGTCCAAATTTCATGGAGCTACTAGTCATTGACCTCACCATCAAGATGTTGTGATGTCACCTTTGGTTCTGTCTTATTCTTCTTTTCCCAGAGAGTTGGAACAAATTGGTTCCTCTTTGGATAGCTTGCTTCTCTTGAAATAATTCTCATAATCATGCTTGGGCAGGAATCCATACTTGAAATAAATATAATCTCCAAAAGAAAGGTTTGCACAAATATTCCTACCCAACGCTAGATAGTCCTCATAGCAGTGAGACATGTTCTCACATGCTTCAATAATCTCTGTCAAGCTTTTCTTAACCATTGGAGAATCAGATCTGATCTCTTCCCCATCTGATGTCCAATAGTTTTCATCATATCCATGTTTTAGTATGCCTCCATCAACATAGAGGATTTCTTCTTCTTCATATCTTTTGCAGTATTCTTCATATTGCTCATCATAGTTTGACATGGATGCAAATTTATTGAGTGAGATATTTCTTTCCACAGGATGATCCAAGGAAAGATCTTTGATACCACTGTAATGTCCCAAGTCTGGTGTGCAGACTTGAACACTATCTAATTCTGTAATTTAAATTACAATTTTTGAACTTTGAATCAAAACACTCAGAGCCTCTTCGAGCAGGGAAAGTCAGGGGTTTTTTCTAGGAAATTTTGTAGGCAAGAGGAGTGAGCAATGGGAAGAAACCAAAGATATTTCAGACATATAATTTCCTCTTCCCTAACACATTTATATCTGGTTCCATTTAGGTTTCAGAATCCGCTATGCGAAAACCTACTTCCACGCTTCTGGGCAGCCAGACCGTGAAACTAGGAAGAGTAGTTCAGCCTTTTTCAACCAGGGGCTTGGGTAAATTGATTATGGCTCTGATATAAATTTATATTACATTATAGAAAGGTTTATACAGGTAAATAACAGATTTGGGAATTTTAGGAAACTAGTCCCTTGGACTACACTCTAGGCTCGGGTTCCGGGTCTTCCAAACATATGGAGAAGGTTAATAGAACTCATATTCAGACATGGATGGTGTTCAATGTGAAGTTAATGAATTCTCAGAAGTAAAATAAATAAAATCAGAAAGGTTTAAGTCCTTCAACTCTTTCGAAATCTAAAACTAGTCATTTTTCAATGCATTTCTAGCTAGGGTGTGGAAATGCTTCTCCAGAGTAAATAAGATATATTCAAAACTCTGTAATAATTGCAGAAAGGTGAGAATACATTATTTCAGAGAATTAATGACTGAATTCAATCTCACGGGAGTTTCATATCTTTACTCATTAATTTAGTCTTCATTACAAGGATATAAAACTAGAATTGGAGGTAGACATTGTAATGGAAAACTATTAGAACATTACAGAAACTTTGGAACTATTAGGAGACTATTATTAGGGATTTATAATAACCTCAATTAATGGAAGATATCCATCTATCTCTCTTCATCACTTCATATCATCAATCTCTCATAAAAGGAGGAAATCTTGAAGATAGCTCTGATATTCGAATGGAGTGTCCCAATCACTCTAATGTGCTGCACTAAAATGGAAATGGCTTTAGAACCTAAAATATCACTCCATTAATGGATGAGAGTTGATCCATATCTCCAATATAACCTGCAATGAGAAGGGAAGAAGAGGGGAGAAGGAGAACAGGGGACTTGGGGCACATCACCCAAGAGACTGAGGAACACCACTCAAAAATGAAGCTTAAGCTTCAATCAATTACAAAAATACATTAACCAAAATGAGTCAATGGGGTCGAATTCACCTTTAATAGAGTGTTGAGTGACCTTCTTAGCAAGTGAGGATCCAAGGTGACCTGTGAGAGTAAGTCAAACCTCAACAAACCCTAACCCTAGCCACATAGGCACCTCTTTTGGGGAATTTAGCAAGTAGGACCATGTGGAATTGTTTCCAAGTTCAATTCCTCCTTCATAATTAGAAACTGCACCCTCTCTTAGTCAAAAGTTGCTTCTTTTGAGTTATGACACCTTTTTTGCTTTTCTAGACTCATAAGGAAACTGTTCTTTCCTTTGAAAACTTTCCTGCTTTTCTCTTACTACTTTTCTGAGCTCCATAAGAGGCAACTGCGCCCTCCTTTGAAAAACTTGCCTTCTTTATCCTTAACTGCTTTTTTCCAGCTTTTAGGTACTTTCCTCTTTGTTTCCTATGACATCTTTTGTCAAAGTCTTTCCTCTTTCCTTCCTTGGCTAGTAGACTTGCCCAATGCATCCCACCTGACTAGGCAGCTTATTTACACCTCATTAATGAGAATTAATAATTAAAATGGAAAATAAAAATTAGATACATGCCTTACTTAATTAATTATTACAAATTTATCCTATGAGGAATAATTAATATCAATTTTGAGCCCCTAGGAACTTAGCATGGTCAACACTTTTTAATGGTCAATTTGAGGGGACATGACAGATGTAGTGTATCCATTTTGGCTATAGGGATCAATTGGAAGTATGTGTCTAATTTATGGATCCATGATCGAACAGTGCATTTTGCTGAACCATCAAAATATGGAAGAGATATATTACCAATGGAATTATTCAACTCAATACTGTGAGTAGGAATCCTGTTTCTTCTTCTTGGATTTACTTTTTATTGGGATTCACATAAGTCCTTGAAAGGAAACAATTTGCTACAATATTCACTCAGAGTCTGGTACTCTGCATATTGATCCTCCCTTCTAGAAATTTATTCATTATGCACCTCTAGTTACTCTATATGTTATTATTCAATGAATTTAGGAATGATAGGACATGGTTGAATCTTGATCTCACTCTTGAACTCATGAGGCCAATTGTGAGGTCCCGCCTTTGAAAAGACAGCACCAAGATATAACTTCTTTCCTTCATGATGAGAGCCATTGTTGTTCCCTTCTCCATATTTAATTTCCAATTACTTGGCCATGAATTATTTAGTCTCTTTATAGGACTAGATGATATTTGTTGATATATATTGTATTCCCTCAGCATGCTCTAGACAAAATATATGAATTCCTCCTTATCATCCATGTTCAACATTTATTTTTCTCCTTGGATCTTTCCTTCAATGGAATCAACTTCTTCTTCTACAAGAGTTATTCTATATATTTCCTCTTAGGATATGTATTTATATTTGTATTCATAAATTATTACCATGGTTAAGTTCATAGGACTATGCTTTGATACCACATAAAACGTACCTAAACCCATGTTTAAGAACACTGACTCAAATTTAACTATTTTTAGGATAGGAGTTTAAAACTTAAGTATCAAACACCTCTAGACTCTCCCAAATTTTATGAACATGGTTTTTATTATATCCTATAGCTTGAGGAAATCCTAAAAAAAATTAAGCAGACACTCAACTTCAGTAGCTTGCCATGCATTGGGTGCATCACGCCTAGGTAGACTCCTTTGGCTAAACCAAAGGCTTCAAGGCAATGGCCCCAAGACTTATGTGGAACCCAATGGTTTATGGTGAATAATTTGAAGTGGATGGTCTATATCTACCCTAAACTACTATGAAAACATTGATATAGATGATTGGACTCAATTTGACAGAGGCTGGAAGCTAGGAAGAATTACAAATTTTGGGACAACTTTAATAGGTGATTTTGAAATGCTTCCAAGTGACTTTGAAAGGTCATGAATTTATAAAAAAATGCTTCATACGGGTTCACATAATCCTTACCAACCTGCTAAAAATTACATAATCTGATTTGGATAGTGGAATACCATTTTTTACAATAATTATGAAGACTAGCTAGGTTTGGCATCAAAACGAACACATGGGTAGAAATTCATTGAAGAGAAAGATATATTTGCAAAACAAGAATAAAATTAATCTCATTAAATTATAGAGGATTATATTTACATTACATGAATTCAAGTGTAGTAGTAAACATTCATAAAATCACCATCAAAGCACTACAGAAAACACACTACAACTGATGAATCTTCACACTGCTAGAACAATAGCTCACTTGACAAGAAGTGGAATGGAACTGAAAATAACATGAGAATAATACAATTATCCTTAACGAGAGAGGTTGAATACCTTCCTCCTCAGAATCTGTTTGATTCCTCGACTAGTTTCCTAAACATAAGTGGCACATCTCCCAATGGGTGACAAGGGGCACATCTCCCAAGTATTGAAAATACCAGATCTCTTCAACCCAATAATCAAACTAGAAAAGATGTGATTGGGTTCACTCCTCCTATTTTTATAAGTTCTGGTGGATTCTTTTATTAGATGCATTGCATTTGGACCATTGGCCTCATCCATTGCACCCTTATTCGCTAAAATTAAGACTTGCAACTGTATGTAACTCTTTCCTTTCTTTCTTTCCTTTCCTACGTTAGTATGGTTTTCCTTCTTTAGTATTCTTTTGGAAACTTATGTTTTCCTTGATTTTCTACTGCTTTCCTGCATTTCATTGCTTTCTTTCTTTTTTTCTACTTTCCTGCTTTTATGCTACTTTCTAGATTTTCAATGGATTTATTTCTTTCCACTCGTTTTCTTCTAGTTTCCTTTGTGGAAGACAACTCATAGGGTCCACCTAATATCCTATGCGCTCTCCTGGGCCACCTAGGAATTTCCAATTCATTAAAAAATTAATTAATAATTAAATATATACAACTATGGGCTACATCACTTCTCCATGTTTTAATTTAATTACACTAGATAACCATAGACCAAAATTAATCCCTAACCACTTCATTTAATTTATGCTTGAACCCATGGGGATTAAATGAGTTAGAGGGATGATCATGGAGCCTCTAAAGTGGGTACATTACAGTCCTCCCTCCCAGGATTGCTTGTCCTCGAGCAAATGAAAACAAAAGTGATGATGAACATATGCATTGCAATATTGTCTCGGGAATCATATGAATGTCTCATCAATAATAGATGATGCCTTTGTTAATATTTTATTGGTCACCCTTTTCCATAAATGCATTGTTGAACCCTTGCATTTGAAAACTTATTTTCTGAACCATGACTTTGGGATGCAATTAGACTTAAAAGTGGCATTGTGAAATATGGTTCAAGAAATTTCTTGATGTGCCTTTCACCTTGACCTTTGTATCTCTTGATATGTCTGTATGTGTGAGTGAATTTGTGTTGGGCCTCTACCCCGCCTTTCAAGGAATTCCAAAACTAGGATCGAATAAAGGGTGGACATCATAATCACCTCATTAAAAAATGATCTTGGCACTAAATAGATGTATCCACCCATGATCACATATTGTTCTTCTTGTATCAAATCATTCAGTGGCTCACACACAAAATTGTGTTTATACGACTGCACTACCAACTAAACCTTCCAAGCAATTGAATCTTCTATCAAAGGGAGAAATGCATATGATTCTACATTCCTTCCTCTTCCTTTTATGAAAAGTAAGAATTATGGGCATATTCCTCACTTACCCATTCCAAAAGATGCTCAACTATTTTGTTGGGTGGTCTGCCAGGAGGAAGGTTCCCAAAAAGCTTCTCATGCCACCTTCTTCAACCTCGCTTTGGGTCAACAAAAAGAGTATTTTGAGGACTCACAAACCATAAAATAGGAACATACGGTGCCCATCCATCATAAAATTTCCCATGTAGGAAACTAAACCACTGTTTCCTATTGATAAAATTCTAGAAATTAAGGCTGACTCACCCTTCAAAGATCCCATTGATCCCTCTATATTCCTCTCAACATTTTGTTCCCCTGGAACAAATTTCCATTCCAAAGGATACCAGGATCCCATAAACATATTGATAGCGCATCACTACCAATTCCTCTAAGAGAGCTTACCATTTGATCCAATAGGATTTGGGTCTTCTTTGGTGCCATCAAATCTCTTTTTTGCACTGCTACATCCAATATTCTGTGAATGTAAGTTGAACCTCTATCAGGTAGCCTTCCATGCAAAAGGTATCCAATTACCTTATCATGCTTTCATAGTGAAATATGAGTGTCTTCAAGGTGTTTTGAATATATATGATGGTTCCTTGAGTGGCGATGAGTCACTCAACATCCCATTCAATGTCACTGTGCCTCAATATTGAATCTCATACTATGTGAAGACATGGCTTGATTATGGTAGGAGTTTATTACTTGCAAGATGATCTATTTCCAATTGGAATATTTGAATTATATTTGAGGAACCTTATCATTCATGGAATGCTCTCCAATAGATTACAAACATTGTACTCCCAACACCAAGTTAGTGTTGGCAACATTAACAACATAAAAACTATCTGTTAAGGCATAATCTCGTATGGTTACTTACAACTTTGGAATCCATCTATTACTATCCATAGATTTATTACTTGGTATGATTATTGTGAATACTTCAAAGGTTTTAGTAGGAAAAATCCTTCTTTTCACCAAATCCGAATCAATGAAGTTATTATAGCACTTAAATCAACAAAAAGCTACAACTGTTTGTCCAACTCCCTTGAATTTAAGAAAATGGAAGCGAGGTATTCATGTCATGACTATAATATTGCCACTTGCTAGTGGTAGTTGTTATTCATATGTTATCGTATAGCCATCCTTTACTTCAACTGGTTCTTCCTCCTCTTCCTCAAATTCAATATTTGAGAAGACCTCAATGTAATGTGCCTTTCCCTTAACACATTTGTGGCTTGGAGACCATGGTTCCTAGCAAGAGAAGCATATCTTTCTCCTCCTTAATTCATCTCTATATTTGAAACTATTCTCCTTCTTGAAATTTTCTTTTGAACATTTTTGGAGAAATATTGGTCTTGGTATGGTATCTTGTAGATATCTTGTTCTCCTCATCCCATCCTGCAAGATAGATGGTTCGTAGGCTTTAACCAACCCTTTTAATGGCTTCTCTAATCCTTCTGTGAATAAAAGGATCAAGTGATATTTAGATATGTTCGTGACCATTCAAATATCTTTTGGAACTTAGAAATATATTCCTAAGTAGTTTCAATATGTCTTAAATGTGTTGGCTCTTTGAAATATATCTCGGTATCTTTTCGATCAATCTATCTGCCAATCTACTAGTGAGCTCCTCATATGTTGTCACTTGGTCATAAACTAGATTCCTAATTCCATGGAACCACTAGCCATTGGCCTCACCATCAATATCCAGGGTATCCATTTTGATGGCATCCCTTTCGACAATGGGTTTCAATTGGAACTATGAGTCTAATATTTGCATTCATGAACTGGCAGTACATTTTGATGAACCATAACGATATTACCAATGGAACTCTTCAACTCAATATTGTGAGTTAGAAACATGTTTCTTCCTCTTGGATTGAATTTGTTGGGATTCACAGAATTCCTTGAAAGGAAATGCTCTCCCACAATCTACTCTTAAATTATTTTTCTCCTTGGATCTTGCCATCAGTGGAGTCAACTTCTTCTTTTGCAAGAGACTCTTATGGATCTTTTCTCTCATGATATCGAATTCTCTTCAGACTCATCAATTATTACCATGAGTGGGTTCAAATAACCATGCGTTGATACCACTATAATGTACCCATACCCAGGGCTAGGCACACCGACTCAAATTTAACTAGTTTTGATCTAGGTGTTTAAAAATTAAGTCACAAACACATTTAGACTCTCCCAAATTTTCCAAAGACGTATTTTAGGATCTGATATAGCTTGAGTACATCCTACAACAACCTTAATCAGACACCCAAATTTGATAGATGCACATTCTTTAGGTGCATCATGTTTGGGTAGACTCCTTTGGCTAAAACATGTTGATTGTAAAACATCAAAAGTCATTATCTGGACTTGTGTTGTATCAAGTTCTATCTATATTCTCATGTGTTGAAGTCATGGGGGATTCACCTTGTTGAGCAATATATTACCACACTCATTCATAAATGGGTTTTTTAATTATGAAAAATAAGGTCAACATATTGTACGCATTAGGGGAGAGAGGAGTAGGGTATGGGGGGTTTATGGGTATTGGGGGTGTATAAAACGGGGTTTCTAGTAAAGATAGGGAATATATCCATAATTTAGGTTTTGTTATTGGAAATATCTATTAGGAGGGGTCTCAACAAAAGGGATTTTGTAGGTAATTACCAATTTCTGGTGAAATTAGGGGTATTTTTTAATATCCCATGAACGAATGCGCTATGACATGATTTCACTAAGTGAATACCCTTTGGTTGAGGCGAGATGCTAGTACTGTAGTCTTGTGTTGTATCAAGACTAGTCTAGTCTTGTATCAAGACTGCAGACTTGTGTTATATCAAGTATGGACTTGTGTTGTATCAAGTCAATGATTCTCATAGATGGTACCCTATGAGATGGATCTCCAATTGTGGAGATGATCTTATGTTGTCTCACGATTGATGTCTTGTGTTGTATAAAGACTGTGGATCTCCATTTGTTTAGGTAAGGCTTACTTTACTTAGTAAAGTGGTTATACTATGTGATGTATTATTATTCATGGTCACATAGGGCTATACGTATCCTTTAGGGATTAGCTACCCCTAGAGTGAGTTACTTTATCATATGATTATATGACCCAGGGTAATATATATGATCATTAGTATGTGTGACAATTATTTTGAATATGATATGATAAGATGTATAAATAATTAATACACATGCGGACCATGTAGTAAATAATTAATGATAATGAGATAAGCATAGAGAAAGAAAAGGATTTGAATTACCCGTGCATGCCTTTAGTGTACTCGAACTGTAAAATCTTCGGTAAAGCCTCAGTTGTAATAAAACATGCATAAATTAACTAGAAATATCCATGCAAAAGTTAAAAATAGATGTTGCATGGATGGAACTAAAATTGAAGCATTGATGACACTAAGAGTGAAGCACCATGAATCTCAGCCAGTCTCCTAAATTTGTGGTCATGCATTCAGTTGAATATAGAGTTCAGTTCAAATCCAATTAACATACAGTTAAATCTATTATTGGAAGGTATGGTGCATGTATTATGCATGGAGAAGAATCTGAGGACAATGACTTGGAACAAGTGTAGGAAGAGTGTTATTGTTTGCATGGAGAGAATCCCATGCACCAATGTTAATGCTCCTCTAGTAAATTCGAATTTGTAATGCATTGATGGCTAACTCTCATGCATCCATTCACTTGGGTTTGCATGGCATGCAATTTGACTTGTTAGGAAAGTGTTGGGCACTTGGAAGGTTGATTACAATATTGTATTGGATTTCTCTTCTCTATTGCTAAGGTGACATATCTTATTAGGAAATATTCTAGTGTGTTGTAAAACATTATCTACAAATTTATATATCATAATCAAAGAATTGATAGGTTTTTCATCCTCTATGTATTGAGGGTTTTCTTAGGGTATATCTTGTCTCCTATGGCTGAATGATTTAAGTGGTTGATTTATTTATGAGATTCATATGTGCAGTGATTGATTGATAAAAGTTTTAAAGTTCAACCATATTCATATTTTTCTCAAACACCAGCATGGTATCGGAGCATAGGGCATGAAGGAGCTTAGTTTTTTGCATCAAACTAAAGCCTACATGATATTGAAGATTTGAGCAAAAGCTTGGATCCATGACATCGATCTCCATCCAATTGGAAGACTTCCTTGAAGGTAGTTCCAAATTCAACACATTGAAGGAAAAAGCGTTGAACATTCTTAAAGAGAATGATCTTGATTCATTCATGACCTCTGTGGTGGAGGATCCTACCACTAATGCAAGGTAAGTCAATTACAAGCAGAATCAAGCAAAAGCAAAGAGGATCATATATGACTTGGTGAAGGACAATCTCATGTCCGTGATCACTCCATTGAAGACCATAAATGATGTTTTGAAACACTAACAAACCTTTATGAGAAGAGGGACTCTACTCAAAAGAGAGATTTGAAGAAAAAATTATACAACCTAAATATGGAGAGGAATGATACAGTAGCATGGTTCTTCACAAATATTTCAAAAGTGAAAGATCAATTTTCTAGCATTAGTGTAGAGACGGATGAAGACGACCTTCTTCAAAATTCCATTAATGGTTATCTTCCTTATGGGATACATTATTGGCTACGGTAAGTGGCCGAGGAGATTGGTACAACTTTGAAATTTATCGCATGATTGCATTCAGGAAGAGGGGCTCATCCAAATCAAGGTTATGTGCACTAAAGAGGAAAATATTCCCCTCTCGACAAGAATGAAGAAAGGGAGAAATCCATTCGCTCCAAATAAGTTATTTCATTCAAAGAAGAAGGATTTCACCAAGGACTTCCACAAACCAAAGATTTGATGCTTCTATTGTCAAAACTAGGGCCACTTTGCATGATATTTCCATGCAAGGAAGAAGAATGAAGAAAGGATTCATGCATTTACCGCAGTAGAAGAAGATTAAACTTCTTAGAAGAAATCATTCGAGGAAAAGTATGATCAAAGGAGTATTTCCTTTAGTGGATAAAATAATTTGATTCAATATGCATGGAATACTTATTCCCCATGTAGAGATTCTCTACCCAGTGCATGCAGTAAGTTTTGCAATGTTTAAAAGTTGTAGTGAATAAATAAGGACTCCCACAATCTTCAGAAGAATGAAAAGATCAAGAGGGATCCCACACAAAACAATAAAATATAATTACTTTGTATTTTGATTATCATATTCTGTTATAAATCAGATCTATAAGTTTTTGAATATGTTTCATTACTGTCATATAGAGATCTGCATTCCCAATATTAGGAATTATGTTATGATGTAAGCATGTTGAGTATATGCATCATTGTCCTTGTGTTATTGACAAATGGTGAAGCTCATGAAATATATGATATGAATAAAATTTTATAGATTTGGGGCTGCATAAACTTTCAAGATATATGAATACAAGGTTGCAATTTTCTGAGATATATAGGGATGCATATAAGCCTGAAATTTTCAAATGAAATTAGGGATGCATGATTGTTCATGATTATGAACATGGGGATGCATTAAATTCTTTCATAATATATGATATGGGACTGATATATGACTGATATGGGAATGATATGAGACTAATATAAAGCTTCAAATCAGTACATCATATTAGAATGGGTTGTGATAAAATAGTTGGTTAATATATGTATGTAACTGTGTATATCATTATCAATATATTGAAAGTATTCATGTGAATAAAATTCATGAGTATGAAATGTCTCTAACCATTAGAATATATTTCTTGTAGGGAATATCCATATGACCTAACCTACAAGTAAATAATGACATGAATGTGGAGTCATTTCAAGTGATGATCATGAAAGAGAGAAGATAGAGAGGTTCCCATGTTTCTTAGGAAGAGGTCCGAATAGAAGCCCTAATACTATTATGAGAGATGTGAAGACTCCTGAAGATGATTAAATTATCTTATTTACATACATACATCAAGAAGATACTCAAACATACATCAGCATGAGACTTCTTGTTGGAGGACCCAGATTATGATTCTCACATCTAGATGGTGAGAAGGAGAAGCTAAATTCACTATCTCCTAAGGAACCATTGAAACTGGTTGATGTATCGCTTGTTAAGAGGAGACCTGAAAGATGCTCATATTCAAAAGGAAGCTAATAACATTATTCAAGAATATTTTGATGATTCTTGATATTACAGGTGTGATAGTCAATAGAGAATATTTTCCTTAGTTTAGAAAAATATGCAGTGAAGAGCTTGAAGAGTTTCAGGATGATGGACTGTAGATCCATGAACACACATATAAAGATAAATCTAAAGTTGATTCAGATTTGAAGGATCTCAAAATTCATTTGAGTTGTACCCGATTAGCACCAGGATCAGTTGTATGCTTTGTAGTCTATACATAAACATGTACAACAAACCATATGTTATAGTACCTTCTCAGTACAAGTGAATGTGAACTCAGATATGTCTTGAATAATGAAATAAAAAGATATGTGAATTTTGACTAGTGCAGGATCAAGGAAGATAACATATGTTGCTCCAGATAGAACATGTTCTAAAGTAGTAAATATTTATGAGGTTCTTAGTAATTCATACTCGATACATGGTACATATCCACAGATGCAAGAAATTCTCATTATTCTTACTAGCCTTTGTCTGAGACAAGCTTGCTATAGTACAAAAATACTCCTCTAGTTGAAGAGGGAGTATTGATGTATCTTCATAGGAAGAAGTAGATAAAATGCTCGCCAGTTAGGGTACATGACTTAGGTAGCCAGGGGTTCTGATATCTTGTGGAAGAGAATCCACATGAGCAGAGACATAGTCGAAGCCTCGAAGACTATCATATACTCAAGAAGAGTTATAGTCGGGACTGTCAGAGAGTAGTTAAACCTCTTAGAGAGGATAGTTAGCCATGCAATTGGATAAGTGGGGCACTATGGTATAATATGAAATCATGATGAAAGTGATCATGCCTTGAAGAACACCATAGAGAATGGAAATCTCATAGAGAACTTCTCCAAATAATAGAATATTATTTAAGTCAACAAATGTTGAAGATTGAAAAGAAAGATGAAAATTTATTTCTACAAGATGTTACACATTTAATATGATGTATATGATGGATTTGAAATCCATGGTTTTTAGTTTAGAGAAACTGCATTCTGGATTGGATCCAAATGATTTGGCCATGAATAAGTAGTTGGTTGGTCCCTTATTCTACTTAGAAGACCTATTGTATTATATGCTTACTACTAAGCGTATGTTTGATTACCTTTAAGGTACATTAGAATAGGTTCTTTATTGTAATTGATACATGGTAGATCTATTGTCCTATTCAACTATTGTTTTATCCTAAGATAAGCAATGTAAATTGTGTCTAGTACTACAAAAGCTAAGTGTATTGTAACTAGTACTACATAAGCAAGATGTATGCCACATATTAGTACAAACAAAATGTGTTTTATAGATAGTACTATCAGTTGAGAATTAGAGTAGCTAAGAAAGTTACTTGCGGTGTGTTGCAGCTACAACTTTTTCCCAAATTTCTAAGAATTTTGGACCCTCCTTTTGATTTTGTCTAGCAGGTTTGTTGATTTCTTTTGTTTAATTTCTTTAAATCTTTCTTGGAAGTCCATTGTTTCTCTACTTAAGAAATTGATCGTCGAAAGCTCAGTCAACTATTTAATGCTGCCGTTTTGGAGGACAAATGAGCTAATTTTACCGCTACCTAGCCATAAGTCTGCCCAAACATTTTTCGTTTTGATTTTTCAATGATTTTATTTATTGCTGTCGGAAGTTGTTTGAAGATTGAGTCGGGGCATTAGTTCTCTATGCCACCAACGTTGCGGAAGGGAAACGATGAACAACACTTTTTCTTGTCGATTCATGGTCTTTTATTTCTTTGGTTTTATTGTTCAAACTTTTTGATGACTTAACCGTAGTTTTTTGTGAGCCCGTCGTTGCGGCTGCCGATCAGACTATATATTTCGACGCTTAGTGTTTTAACCGCTGATGCATCAATGATTAGTGGTTCCGATCTCTGACACATAACTATCGACGATGTTTAATGTTCGAGAGCACCGACACTGTGGAAGTGTTGAGGTTTAAGTCGCCGACGCATAGTACTTAGAGCCTCCGATCGTCGAAGTTTTTATTTGATCGTGGAACCCGTAGTCTATATGCTACCCACCCTTGCGGCTGTCTTGTGATCTATCCTTCCAATGTTTATAGGTTTCGCTTGCTGATAGATTTGGAGTCCGTCGATGCATAAACCTTAAAGCTTCTGATTGCTGACATTTTATTTGATCGCGAAAGTCGTAGTCAGTCTGTTTCCTGCCGTTGCGGCTGCGTAGTGAACTATCCACCCGATGAATAATGTGTCTGATCATCGATGTTGTACTGGTTAACGGTTTTGATTGTCGACGGGTTGTATTTTGTCGTAGAACCGTAGTTGTTTATGAATCCACCGTTGCGGTTGTCTTGTGAGCTATCCTGCCGATGCATTAGTGGTTCCAACAACCGATAGGGTTTTCCCGCCGATTTTGCGGGTTTTGGTCGAGTCAAGGTTTTTTTTTTGAGATGAAGAGCACAATTTAGGGTTCGATTTTTTGAGGATTGGCGGTTACATTGTTATGGTTCATTCTTTCATCGGAGGATTTCGAGTTAGTCCAGATGCGTCCTGGATTGAGATGAAGAGTCTGTTCTATCGGGCTTGTGATTTTACAGTGGACTTAGAGGATTTCAAGACACAAACTTGCATGATTTCTTTGCCTTGTCATTTTTTCTTTTCATGCATTAATACTGTGTATAGTTTATTTTACAGAATGCATATGGAGGAGGTAAATAGATTGATACAGTTTTGTTATTTTGGTAAAAGCTTAATGGTCTAAGAACATGTTGTGTTTATGGCAGAGAGTTGGCTGAAGATTGAAGAAGAAGAAAGAAAGAGAGCTGTGGAGGAAGTAGAAAGGAAGGAAGAGGAGGAGAAAAAGAGAAATGAGGATGCAGAGATAAAGAAAAGAACATAAGAAAGTGAAAGTTTGAGATTAACAGGATCTCAAAAAAGACCAACAGATTATTGAGCAGATTGATACCAGCAGAGGCCCAGGCTTGGAAAAAGCTCATCAGCGACCAAGCGGGTCCCTCTTCATAAAGTGCTCTTAAATTTTAATTTAAAATATAACATGTTGTATAAATTACGGGCACATACTACAAGACAAAAATTTAGAACTGAAAGGTTGGGGTAGCCCAAAGGTCATCGAGGGGCAGCCCAAAGGTTTTGCTTTTTTGTATAAATAAAGGAGAGTTTAGGTAGAAATGGAGGACTTCTTTCCCAAGCAATTTTCTAGAGTATATTGCAAGAAGATCTATTTCCTTTTGCAATAAAGAATTACAAGTTTCTGCTGGAGAAAGTTTGGTGGAATGTTTCAAATGCTTTGCTATGGATCAGTCGAATGTGAACTATTTTGTTTTCAACTTATGTCCATTAACTATGAGATCATTCTAACTCATTGCATTACTGTTATGTTATGAATGTCTTATAGTTTATTCTGTGAAATTTCCACTGTGAGTAATGAAGGTTATCATAAACAATAAGCTATCCTTTTGTTCATATTTTTATTAATGTTCATGTGTTCTGAAATAAGTATCAGCTATCTGTAATTGTTCATAACACATGTGCAAAAATACATTACTCATTGTCAACTGTTAATTTTGCTTCTTCGGGATAGGTTAGTTAGTTGTAGTTATTTTTCTGTTTGTTTGTGATTTAGATGCGAGAGAGTTAGGACGAGAGGTAAGAACCTACGCATCACATTGTGACACTCCTTATTATCTTTATCAATCTGCATTTTAGATAGGCACTTGCACATCATAACTTAAACAAAAAAAACTAAAAATATACACGGTGGACCGGGCCGTAACCGGTAAAACCTTTAATTTGTTACTTGACCTACAGTAGCCAGACTGTAAACTGGACGGATTCCCCATACCAAATAGTAGCGGGCTAGTTGGGAATGCTTATTGGGGAGAATCCCTAACTGTTGTTACCTACAATTTTCCAGGCCTCAACATGGTGGTTAGAGAGAGTGTGGCATACTTGTGATGACTGAAGAGTGTGACCATACTTTGTATGTGTATCCAGTCCAGTATGTGTATCCAACCGAGTATGTTTATCCAATCGAGTATGCGTATCCAATCGAGTATGTCTATCCGACCGAGCTGTGTATACAATTGTAGATGTGTTATGATATGTTGGAATAATAATTTTCCTTAGTACCTTAATGATATACCTAGGAGACATAATCATTTGCATTGTGCTTATGTTATATCGTCTAACTTAGGTTATATTGATCAATACTTATCAAATAGGTGATTCTGGATCATTAAATGTAGTTGAGGCACTCTAGTTTGAACATCCTGACATTTTAGACTATGCATTAATTTCAAACCACTTCCGACTTTGACTAGAGGTGCTAGTGTGTGTGAATGTGGATTTTTGTAGTCTCCTTAGAATTTATTTGCCTCCTAGAGATTCCTCCACTCAACCATGCACTCTCCCATGCTTTCCTTCCATCATGTATGAACCAAGTATACTTCTTACCTATTCACACATGGATTTGTGACAGCTTGGTTAGGTTTGGGAACCTATTGGTCAACCTAGGGGGGTTTAGGGGTCAAATCCTATTCTGACACTTGGATGCATTCACATGGCCACCAGTGTAATGTCCCCGACCCTTTGACCAACGAAGAGGACGCTACCATACATCAAACATTCGGGCAACTAGCCCCATGAACATGTACATACATATAGAAACCTGAATGCTTGAACATACTACATAATAAGATGCATAATCATTCATATACACAGCGGAAAAAAAACATACAATTAAGCATTCAGCATGTCCATCATCATAATTCATTAACAGTAAATAAGATTGCCAAACAGATTAGTCAAGAATACTTATCTTATAAGAATTGTACCACAACCAGCTACGTCGCTGCAACGCTCCACCCAACCATAGGCCAGCGTGCTCCTTAATATCTCAGCAACGCTGCCACCCCTGATCCGGGCATGATTCCCCAAGGAATAAGGAACTAGCAGGCTTACACATAGCCAAGGATAACAAAACATGCCAAGCCAACACAGTTGGGTTTATCAGGCCATCCAGGAGCTGGGAAAGGCTAAATGCTAAGCTGGTGAACTCATTACAGAGCTAGAGACACCTACACTAGAACTAGCCTGACTTCTAAGACACCCACACACACCCAACACAAGGAGTTAGTCCCTTCTCTGCTACACAGTCTCGCAGGCCCTGACTTCCCTTCCAATGCTATTTAGGGGTTGCGGAGAAGCAAGCCAACCCTCTAGCTCTGTTTGTGTGGTTCCCATACACACTAGGTTTATCAAGCAAACCAAGCCCTCTTCCCTACTCCAACACAGTCTGAAGACCAACCACTGCATACATGCAGTCAAACAAGCGGTTCACAGCTTGGACAGGGGAAAACAATTCCTGAGTTGTTCTTGGCCCTTTCGTGGCCAAAACGACTCCAAAACAACCTACAACAGCCCCAATCATGACAGCAAAAATAGCCAACCAAAACATGGGGAGACAATATCCTGTTCTCAATAATGAAGCCACGGAAACTTACACAGTCGACAATGGAGGAAGTAAAATAGACTTCCAACCTGTGCGTGGGGGAAATTTACACCGGACCCCCAAAATACGGATGGATAACACACTAGATACCACTCCGTGGAAAATGTGAATGACAGTTAGAATGACTCCCCTCCTTGCTGCGTGAGACCCAACAGAAAGAATCCCCTTCGTGAGGAACAGGATGTCTTCCTTCATGAGGATGAGTGACAATGGAGAATGGCGAGTCGAAAAGTGCGGGAGTGTGCACCTACAGGTGTGGTGAGAGTGGAATAATGGGCATAGTTGTTTCTTCTGCTCAACGTGAGGTTCGATTTGCTGGTGGAGTTTGCATGTGGGCAAGGACTGACAATCCTGCCAAACTCCACTCCCCAGCAATAACTGCCTCAACTACTCAACAGAACATTTAAGGTGGTAGTTGGATGAGAAAAGGGAAAATGAGTGAAAAGGGTGGTGACACATGGCTTTTCCCCCAATTGGCTCAAGGTTTAACATTCCCCCTCCTTATCCTTAGGAAAACCATGCCCTTTTCAATATGGTTGTAGTGAACATAGCTGGTTGGGTTTATTTTATTAAAATGCACATTTACATGATGACAAAACTTAATATATGTTGTATACTACAATAGACCATCGTCAACGATTCCGTTCGCCGAAACATAACACAACTAAATCGATGGTGGGGATTTTGCCTTTAGCTCCACACCACGATTCATTACAATATATACATCATGTACATTTAATGCAATAGGGTCAAAACTGGCATGTTACATTCTCCTCCCCCTTCAATAGCACTGTCCTCAGTGCTTTACAAAATTTGAACAAAATGCTACATTGGTACCGCCTCAGTGTTCTGCAGAATTGAACAAAAATGGATGTGCCAATCGCATGGCATCCCCCAGCTCCCATGTAGCCTCTTCAGGTCCGTAGTGCTGCCATTGCACCTTTACCTAACATATGGCCCGGTTCCGTAGCATTGTGACTGTCAAAACCAAAAATTTCTGAAAATTTTTAAAATTTTTAAATGCATATATTTTCATTAAATGTAGTCATTAACTGTTTGATTAGTTATATGTTACTAGATTCATATCTGAATGATATTTTGATTATGCTTATCTTTATAGAATAGTTTCTTTTCAGTTACTGATTTGTTTTCTGTTTGCGACCACAAGGTGGGACTGTCATGAAAAACTGGGCTTACTTAGCTTCCGAGCTAACACAGAAGTTTTCCTTCTCTTACAGATATACAGGTAAGATGGTCGGGTGCTGCTAACAAATTTCTAAAGTATTCAATAAAGATTCGCTGTACAAAAATTAATTCAGTAAAAGAATATACATGCTAGTCATATTTCTCAAGCTTATAAAGGTAAAGCTTTAACTATGATTCCTTTTAAGATCTTACTGATAGAGAATTGAATTCTACTAGTAAAGATGACAGCTATTTTTCCTTCATGAAAGCAGGATTTAATATCCCTACGGAGTACTGAACCATTTGATGTACCTACTAATTGCAAGTGTAAATGTGGTAAATATTTCTCTACTAGCACCGTAAGTATGGCGGAATCACAAAGTCAAAGATCTAATTTTAATTGTTCATAATTACTGTATCACGCCATGATTGAATTTGCAACTGCAAGTGTAACATGATAAGGAGGTTTAAGTACCAAACTTATACTTTTCTTAATTCAAGAATTAAAAGGTTTACTACTTTGATACAAGTCACTTTTAAAGTCTTCCTTTAGTATTTAAAGATCTGTATTATTTGGGAAACTATTTCCATTCCATGGTCAATAATTAGATGGTAACTTATAGATCATTTCCAGATTTATTATACTCAAATACCACTTTATGATTTTCATAACTATACTATCAAGCAAAGGAAGTTAACTTACAAAAGCTGATTATCATATAATGACTCTATAATATCTTTCATAACCTTTGAGCTTGAATTTGACAAAAAGACTATTTGTCACAAAATTATTCTATAACTAGTAATAGGGTTGTTATTTTAAATGCAAGGAATTATCCTAAAGGTCAAGAGTAAAACCATAATCATGATCAATTGATCACTTAACTTGATTATTATATTTCTATAGTCTTTATACTATTATTCCCTTTACCTTCATTTGTGAACTAAGGAAATATATAATATAGAAAATAGGTTTATATACAAGCCGCGCCATGGTAAACTATTATTTCCCTTTGCTCTTGTATCTTATTAACAATCATTAAAACCCTTCATACGTATATGTGTTAGACCAAACAATGAACAAACTCTACGTTAAAATGTTTTCCAAACATCATTCTAATGTTTACATGATTGATTTTATATGCAGGTGGTTGACTATGGTGTGTCGAACCTTGTAGAACCTCCACGATATGATTTGGGTTGCAAAATCATTGGAGATCTTGTTCGTGGAACTATAATGTTCCTACCCATTGCATGCCAATTATTAAAAGGATTACGTGGGCTCTTTCCAGCCATGTACTGGCATGTTAAAAAGGTTTGACTCAAACCCTAAATTGTCATTACTCCACTGCCTTCGGGCCTCCGGTCGCTCTGCAAAAACTTGTCCCCTCCGTTGCTTGCATTGTCTACTAGCAGTCAATATGCTAGTTAAGCTCCTCATGGGCTCGTATACTACGTTGTGAGGAAAATACAGCTTGTTGTTTGAACGTTGAGCAGTGTTGATTCTCTTAGGGTTTCGCCATTTGCACCCATTGCGCAAACTCTTTACTGTGTAGGTCGTTGCCTTAACTTGGTGCTGTGAATCATCCTCCATCGTGACTGGTTACCTATCGTTCCAGTGAACTCTTTCTCTTTTGCTGTAAATGAAGGGTTCTATTTTCCTCATAGTGGTGGTCGTGTTGACGTTCTTCAGAGGTCAAATTTTCGTAAAACATTAAGGTAATGTATAGGGTTATCCTTCGTTTTTCTTTCAAAAGAAATAAGTTAAACAAACAATAGTTTGGCAAGGTTTTTAATATTATGCTTTTCCTTCTTTACAGGGTTGGCCTTCTCTCCTTGGCGTGGAAGGTGCAATACTTCAATGGCTGGCTACTCCCGGTAAGCCTGGTTTTATCCATGGCATTTTCCTCCTTGCTAGTCCTTTAGGGAAGTCATGGGTTTTGCCTTCGTGGTTTGTAACCCTCGCGGTTACCTCGGTTCAGTTTAATGAACCTAGACGCTGTTAAAAGAGTTTCTTCTCTTCGTTTAGCATGGGGTCTTTGGCTGTAGCCGAAACTGTGGTTTTGGTCCTTCACTTGATTACTGTGTAATGTATACATATATATTACTGTTTGTACAGGCTGTATAAGCTTCATTTTGTATATCATGTTTGTAGCCGTGAGGTATAAAGGAGATAAAACTTCTTCCTTTTGATGAACCTCAATGCATACTTTTAATTTTGACAGGGTTTACCCTGAACTTGGAGCTATAAGCTGTCCATACAATTTTCTTGAGTTATATATTTTGTTTACTGCATAGTTTTGAAACAATATATTGTGTAAGCTCGGCTTGTTGAGCCTATCTGAGTTTGGATACCTCCGATTCTTGTAAATTTGATAAATACCTAATTTACTCTCTGTAAATTATTTATGGTATTAATAGGTAGGGTTTTCCTGTACATTAATAATATATTGGGTTATTTATTTACTCAAAGAATTTTATAAATTGTTATAATGGTTATACTTTATGAATTATAAAGTCTTAATGTTTTAATAACATTCTTTAAGTAACTGACAGTGTAACCTTGGGTACAGGTTCTATAATATATTTCTGTTTTACCAAAAATAGATTAAGGCATTACTGTGATTTCCTAATAATACTATCTTTATAAGTAATTAATAGGATATTAATTATCACTTATTATAATAACAATGTTATTCTTCCTGTAATACTTATTACTTTTGTTGCTAGTTCTGCATAGGTTCTTTTATAAGTATATAGAGTAATAGTAATTTGTTCTCAGTTTATAAAATAACCTGTTGTTAATGTATTCTCAAAACTTACTATTAATTACACTGTGCTTCTGCAAATATGAGGGTTTTCCAGTTATGTTTTATATAATTATAGTTAAGCTCGAAGGTCGAGCATTCTGCCATTCTGGCATTTATTTCATGTATAGATATGCATTTGATTTTTACTCTTGATATTTCTTTTGTAAATTTACTGTCAAGGATTTTGTACCTGATTTATACCTTGACTTACTAGTTATTAAGAAATTGTAAATGTTAACATATATAGTTTATACCCTTCAATTTATATAGAGTCTTTATATTTTTATTTTATTTTAATTAATGTTTTTTAAGTACTGTGTATTTACCTGGTAGTACAGAAAGTATAAATAGTTCCATTTTGCAATTAGTATAATAAGAACATTACCTTCAACTCAACTATGATAATACTACTTAGGATCTATCTCGTATAAATATATATATAGTAGCATTCATTTACAATTTATGAAAAATAGAAGAACAGCTCTAGTTATTGTTCGAGATTAGTCTAATAAGAAGAAAGGAAAAAAAAAGATGATGAAAAGGATTACATCACTAATCTTACATAAAATCTAACACAGTTTGGTTTAACTGTAGAATTTAAACAATATTTAATTACTCCTACTTTCAGTGTTGTTATTTCAACATATAGAAGCTAAATTCTTTAAACTGGAAGAAAACAGTCGTAAGGTTTAAACCGCAGGTATACCTAGTCTAACCTTTCTTCAGTGCGACTATTATATTCTTCTATTTGTTTTAAATGATAAGACTACTGAAAGTAAATACTGTACAAGGAAATAATTTTTATCTATGTACTCACACAACTGTCAGTAAAATATCCCTTCTGAAAAATAGATAAAGAATCAATCTACTATTCTACATTCTCATCATATCATCCTTATTTATAATTTTACCCCTGTGCTGGAGTACGGTCTGGTAAACCCAGATGAGGAAAAACACGGTGGGTTCTTATTTTTCATCAACAGATTCTATTACTGATAAACTAAAACACTTGCATCACTAAACCATCTAAATCTTTATATCATAAACTACTAGCATAACATCCAACCATTCACAGTTATTAAACAAAGACAATTAAGTGACAGAATCTGTTTGAACTTGGACAACAACAACAATGGGAGGCCGTTCCTCCCTACCAACTCCTGGAGAGCGCTCAAACAACGACTCCTCAGGACCCCCGAGCTTGCTCTGGTCTCCCTGGATGGAACTAGGTGCAGCAATAGTCAAATACCAGTCTTCAGATTTAGTATCAAATCTGAACTTATCAGTAAGTTCTCCCAGCTAACAAGCTGTAATAAACCAAGTTACTGCAACATTCCTCTTAGAACAACTTCCTTACTGTTTTTCCCCTTTTTCCCCAATGAATTTCCTGAATATCATTCACCTGAATGATTCCTCTCTGGAAAATATCTGAGCCCTCAGCTCTATTCATTGGGTACTCTTAAAATATTGCCTAGGTCTTTTTTGGTTAGTTGTCATTTATTGAGCCACCTGCTCTGATCCCACTTTATTGGGGGATCATGACCCCAATTATAGGGAAGTTTCCACCTACAACTTAGGAAGTGTTTGAGGATGCTGCCACTTGTCTTTTTCCCTCCACCTAGTTCCTTCCACCAGTTTGACCAGTAACCTCTTATTAACAGCTCTCCCAATGCTGTTGTCTCCACTTTTTATTTATTAATAATAAAATATTCAGAATTACATTCCACTTCTTTTGACTCTGCTGAGTCATCAGTTCCTACTTAGAATTAACTTTAACATAATGTATTAGGAAATATAATTAAAACAATTACATTACTTTACAAAATTGGGGTATGTGACATACACACCCCCTTAAAATGTAACATTGTCCTCGATGTTACTTATTCTTCATCCTCTGCAACCTCCTGGAACAGATTCGGGTATGCTTCCCGCATCTTACTTTCTAGTTCCCAGGTAGCCTCTTCAGGACTAAGGTGCTTCCATTGCACCTTCACCTGTCCAATGGTGCGGTTCCGTATAGTAATTTCCCTCCTCCCGAGGATACAGTCCTGTTCCACCAGAATTTCTCCTTCTGGTTCCACCTGTACAACATTCCAATCCACCACATGAGTAGCATCATGAACATACTTTTTCAAAACAGAGATATGAAATACATTACGCACCTTCAAATTAGGTGGTAACGCTAACTGATATGCAACTTGACCAATTCTAGATAAAATTTCAAACTGACCACAGTAGCGTGGTGCTAGCTTTGCACAACTCCCCAGTCTTAGAGAGAGTTTCTTTGGTCTTACCTTTATAAACACGTGCTCACCCACCTGGAACTCCTTGGGAGTTCTTTTTAAATCTGCTTGGCTCTTTTGTCGATCCTGGGCCACCTTCAAATTTTCCTGACTTGCTTCACAATCTCTTCCATTTCTTTTAATAATTCAAGTCCTAACACCAATCTATCTACTGGATTATTCCAGGAGATAGGAGTGTTGCATTTACGCCCATACAAAATTTCAAATGGACTAAACTTAGCTGATGACTAATAGTTATTATTATATGCAAACTCTGCTAGATGCAAGTAGTCTTCCCACTTACCTGGCTGATCTTTAACATACATCCTTAACAAATCCTCCAGCACCTGATTCACTCTTTCTGTCTGTCCATCTATTTGAGGATGGAAGGAGGTGCTGAAATTCAGTGTTGTGTTTAATCCCTTAAACAAGGATTTCTAGAAATTCCCTGTGAATTTAGGATCCCTGTCTGAAATGATAACCTTCGGTACACCATGTAACCGAAAAATCTTCTTTAAGAATATGTCAGCTATGTTGGCAGCCTAGTAAGTAGTTTTAACAGGAACGAAATGTGTTGCTTTGCTTAATTTATTTTCCACCACCATAATGGAGTCATTCTGATTCTGATTTCTGGGCAATCCAGTAATAAAATCAAAGCTGATTATCTCCCATTTTCAACTAGGAATAGGCAAAGGTTACAGTAAACTAGCTAGATGTTGGTGTTCGATTTTCACTTGTTGACAATCCAAACATCTAGCTATGTATTCAGCTACTTCAGATTTCATATTAGGCCAGAAATATTCTTTTCTTAACATGGTTACAGTCTTTTGGTAACCTGGATGTCTTGAGTAAGGTCTTTTATGAACTTCGTCCAAAATCAGCAACTTAACCTTAGGCACATTAGGCACATACAGATTGCCCTTAAACAATAAAAATCCATCTTTATTTAGACTATAACCTTTTATTAAGCTTTCTGTAGGTTTTTCTTTAGTTGTAACTTGTAATTTTTGATAAATTTCATCATGTTTTGCCCCTTCTGTAAGCTGTTCATTTAAATCAGAAGCATAAGTGCTGATTGTTGCTGTAAAGTTCAGCTTTGCATTTCTGCTTAAAGCATCAGCCACCTTATTTTCTTTACCCTTTATGTGTTGTATTTCAAAATCGTATTCACTCAAGAAGGATAACCACCTTGCTTGTCTTGCATTTAAGTTGGGCTAATCTAAAAGGTATTTCAGTCCTTTATTATCAGTCATTAGAATAAATTTTCTGCCTATTAAATGATGTCGCCACATTTTTAAGGCATGTATAATAGCAGCAAGTTCTAAGTCATAAGTTGCATAATTCTTTTTGTGGATCTTTAACTTCCTGGACTCATAGGCAATGACATGCCCATCTTGAGTCAGCACACCGCCTAAACCATCATTACAGGCATCTGTTCATACAACGAAATCCTTATTAGGATATGCTATTCTTAGAATAGGCACACTTGTTAATAAGGTTTTTAATTTCTTAAAACTTTCTTCACATTTTAAGTTCCAATCGAATTTCTTACCTTTCTTTTGCAAAGAGGTGATCGGATTAGCTATTTTTGAAAAGCCTTCAATAAATCTCCGGTAATAACTGGTAATTCCCATAAATGACCTAACATCTGTTACGTCCTTTGGAACTGGCTAATCTTCGATTGCCCGAATCTTTTTGGGATCGACCGAAATCCCTTCTTTAGTCACTATGTGACCTAAGTACTGGATTTCATCTTTAAAGAAGTCACACTTGCTAAACTTCGCGAAGAGCTGTTTCTCTCGCAACTCTTGTAAAACTATCCTTAGGTGTTCTTTATGTTCTGCTTCAGTTTTAGAGTAAATTAAGATGTCATCGATAAAGACGACAACAAATTTATCTAAGTATTTATGCATTATATTATTCATTAAGCACATAAAGACAGCAGGGGCATTGGTAAGCCCAAATGACATTACGACAAAATCGTAGTGTCCATACCTTGTTCTGAAGGCTGTCTTAAAGATATCTTCGTCTTTAATTCTTACCTGATGATATCCTGATCTCAGGTCTATCTTTGAGAACACCGTAGCTCCATGTAGCTGATCAAAGACGGTATATCTGTTTTTAATAGTCATCTTGTTCAGTTGACGGTAGTCTATGCATAATCGCATAGTTCCGTCTTTTTTTTGACAAAGATGACCGGTGCTCCCCAAGGGGACACACTAGGTCGAATGTATTTCTTATCTATTAACTCCTTTAACTGTGATTTTAATTCATTAAGTTCTAAAATATTCATACGATACAAGGATTTTGAGCTAGGTACCGCACCTGGCACCAGCTCAATAGTGAAATCCAATTCCCTCCTGGGAGGTAATCCTAGAATTTCTTCTGGGAATACGTCAGTAAATTCATTTAAAACAGGAATATCTTCAATTTTTAACTTATATGTTTCAGATTTACTTGCCTCATCTGTAATAGTTGCAGCATACGCTTTACACCCTTTTCTAACTGCTCTTTTAAGTTGTAAGGCAGAAATCTTCCTAATTACAGTTTTTCTAGGAACACCCTTAACCGTTACTGGTTGTTCATTACTATTTACGCACGTAAAGGTTTTATTGTAACAGTTTAAAATTACCTTATGTTGCTCTAACCAATCCATGCCAATCAGTAAATCATATGAGCCAAGTGGCAAACCATTAAGCTTAACTGTAGTTTTAAAATCATCCATAAGTAAAGCACATTCTTTCACATAACAGGTTACTTTCCTTTTTGCCCCAGTGGCTAATTGAACTAACCAGGAATTATCAAACTTATCAACAGACATACACTTTTCCACTATTTGAGGTGCAATGTAACTAAGACTAGCTCCTGGATCAATTAAAATGGTTACAGGGGTTTGGTTAACCATACCTTCCACTTCCACCATGGAAGTCTGATAGTCAGCTTGGCGGTTCTCCAAAGATGCATTTATTCTGGGCATAGTCCTCGCAAATTCTCCCACGGTCATTTCCTCTTGCACAGTGTGAATATTGTTGACTGACTTTTTCCGGTTTGGGCAGACCGAGGCATAATGCGGGCCATTACATTCCCAGCACTTTACAGGCTCCTTTCGTTCAAAACTCTTAGTGAAATTCCCATGATTGTTTGCAGCTTCCTTGCCCTTAAAGTTATTGGAATTATTGAAATTATTGGAAGCACCATTTCTATTTCCCTGGAAATTCTTACTGTTAGAATAATTTCTGTTCTTATTATTCTTGAAATTTTTCTGGGGTACAAATTCTTTCTTCTTAAACTCAGGTTGATGGTTGTTCTTTTTAGCCTTCCAGTTGGCTATACCTTCTTTCTTCTTGTTCTGCTCAAAATAGAAATTTGCGTTCCTCATGGCTTCTTCCAGAGTCTTCGGGTTATCATACTCAATTCTGTCCTTGATGTGGTATGGTAGACAACTGAGAAACCGCTTCACTTTAGGTTTCTCGTCTACTAAGTAAGGTACATACCTCAACAAGATTAAGAATTTACTAATTAAATCCCTCATAGTCATCGAGCCTAACTTCAATTCATAAAATTATTTAGGTCTTTCTTCATAATATTGTTTGGACAAAAATTTCTTCTTGAAGTACCTTTTAAAAGTACTCCAATTAATTTCTTTTTCCTTGATACCCTTGACTCTCTTCAGATATTGCCACCATATGTCTGCTTTTCCAGAGAGATTATAGATTGCCATTCTTTCCTTCAGCTGACTTGAATAGTTGTATATCTGAAAATACTTCCTCATCCCGGATAACCAGGACTCTGCTTCTTCCCCTTTTTCAGTATCTCCATTAAAAGTTGGGGGCTTTATTTTTTTTGAACTCTCCTGAGATCTCCTTATATGCTCTGTACTTTTTCTTTCTGTCATACAACTCAGTCTCACTACTGTCACTAGTAGTGTGGTAGCTTTGTTGTTCATCGAACCCTTCGGATGATGAACTGCTGTCAGCTTTCACCAGCTTCACCTTTTTAGACTTTCTTTGATGACTAGCCTCCTCAGATTCTGACCTTTTGCTCCTTCCTTCAGTCTGGAACTTTTCCATCAGAATTTGGTTCAACTCTTCCCGAGTCTTCAAAATCCTTTCATTATCCTTCTTGACTGATTCCATTTCAGTCTTCAAATCCTTTATAGTCTGCATCAGCTCTGAGGAGTGAGCAGTTACCTCTTCTAACATAGGTTCTCTAGACAATTGTCTTGTCTCGGTGTTTGGAGACTCCTCCTGAGCATATTCGCCTAGCTTCTCCATACTTGCTTGTTAGATTCAGAAAAAGAAATTTTCTATTCTTTACATAAAATAGAATATAGGTTAGTACATTATTTTACTGTTCTATGGAAACTAGTTGGGCCGCATCAAGGCCTAGTATTTGAACCATGCTCTGATACCACATGTCAAAACCATAAATTTTCCGAAAATTTTTAAAATTTGTAAATGCATATATTTTCATTAAATGCAGTCATTAACTGTTTGATTAGTTATATGTTACTAGATTCATATCTGAATGATATTTTGATTATGCTTATCTTTATAGAATAGTTTCTTTTCAGTTACTGATTTGTTTTCTGTTTGAGACCACAAGGTGGGACTGTCATGAAAAACTAGGCTTACTTAGCTTCCGAGCTAACGCAGAAGTTTTCCTTCTCTTATAGATATATAGGTAAGATGTTCGGGTGCTGCTAACAAATTTCTAAAGTATTCAATAAAGATTCGCTGTACAAAAATTAATTCAGTAAAAGAATATACATGCTAGTCATATTTCTCAAGCTTATAAAGGTAAAGCTTTAACTATGATTCCTTTTAAGATCTTACTGATAGAGAATTGAATTCTACTAGTAAAGATGACAGCTATTTTTCCTTCATGAAAGCAGGATTTAATATCCCTACGGAGTACTAAACCATTTGATGTACCTACTAATTGCAAGTGTAAATGTGATAAATATTTCTTTACTAGCACCGTAAGTATGGCGGAATCACAAATTCAAAGATCTAATTTTAATTGTTCATAATTACTGGATCACGCCATGATTGAATTTGCAACTGCAAGTGTAACATGATAAGGAGGTTTAAGTACCAAACTTATACTTTTCTTAATTCAAGAATTAAAAGGTTTACTACTTTGATACAAGTCACTTTTAAAGTCTTCCTTTAGTATTTAAAGATCTGTATTATTTGGAAAACTATTTCCATTCCATGGTCAATAATTAGATGGTAACTTATAGATCATTTCCAGATTTATTATACTCAAATACCACTTTATGATTTTCATAACTATACTATCAAGCAAAGGAAGTTAACTTATAAAAGCTAATTATCATATAATGACTCTATAATATCTTTCATAACCTTTGAGCTTGAATTTGACAAAAAGACTATTTGTCACAAAATGATTCTATAACTAGTAATAGGGTTGTTATTTTAAATGCAAGGAATTATCCTAAAGGTCAAGAGTAAAACCATAATCATGATCAATTGATCACTTAACTTGATTATTATATTTCTATAGTCTTTATACTATTATTCCCTTTACCTTCATTTGTGAACTAGGGCAATATATAATATAGAAAATAGGTTTATATACAAGCCGCGCCATGGTAAACTATTATTTCCCTTTGCTCTTGTATCTTATTAACAATCATTACAACCCTTCATACGTATATTTGTTAGACCAAACAATGAACAAACTCTACGTTAAAATGTTTTCCAAACATCATTCTAATGTTTACATGATTGATTTTATATGCAGGTGGTTGACTATGGTGTGTCGAACCTTGTAGAACCTCCACGATATGATTTGGGTTGCAAAATCATTGGAGATCTTGTTCGTGGAACAATAATGTTCCTACCCACTGCATGCCAATTATTAAAAGGATTACGTGGGCTCTTTCTAGCCATGTACTGGCATGTAAAAAGGTTTGACTCAAACCCTAAATCGTTATTCCTCCACTGCCTTCGGGCCTTCGGCCGCTTTGCAAAAACCTCCTTGTCCCCTCTGTTGCTTGCACTGTCTGCTAGCAGTCAATATGCTGGTTAAGCTCCTCATGGGCTCGTCTACTGCGTTGTGAGGAAAATACAGCTTGTTGTTTGACCATTGAGCAGTGTTGATTCTCTTAGGGTTTCGCCATTTGCACCCATTTCCCAAACTCTTTACTGTGTAGGTCGTTGCCTTAACTTGGTGCTGTGAATCGTCCTCCGTCGTGACTGGTTACCTATCGTTCCAGCGAACTCTTTCTCTTTTGCTGTAAATGAAGGGTTCTATTTTCCTCATAGTGGTGGTCGTGTTGCTGTTCTTCAGAGGTCAAATTTTCGTAAAACATTAAGGTAATGTACAGGGTTATCCTTCGTTTTTCTTTCAAAAGAAATAAGTTAAACAAACAGCAGTTTGGCAAGGTTTTTAATATTATGCTTTTCCTTCTTTACAGGGTTGGCCTTCTCTCCTTGGCGTGGAAGGTGTGATACTTCAACGGCTGGCTACTCCCGGTAAGCCTGGTTTTATCCATGGTGTTTTCCTCCTTACTGGTCCTTTAGGGCAGTCATGGGTTTTCCCTTCGTGGTTTGTAACCCTCGTGGTTACCTTGGTTCAGTTTAATGAACCTAGATGCTGTTAAAAGAGTTTCATCTCTTCGTTTAGCATGGGGTCTTTGGCTGTAGCCGAAACCGTGGTTTTGGTCCTTCACTGGATTACTGTGTAATGTATACATATATATTACTATTTGTACAGGCTGTATAAGCTTCATTTTGTATATCATGTTTGTAGCCGTGAGGTATACAGGAGATAAAACTCCTTTCTTTTGATGAACCTTAATGCATACTTTTAATTTTGATAGGGTTTACCCTGAACTTGGAGCTATAAGCTGTCCATACAATTTTCTTGAGTTATATATTTTGTTTACTGTACAGTTTTGAAACAATATATTGTGTAAGC
>LPNX011071733.1:647084-714667 GCA_001517045.1 Pseudotsuga menziesii
ACAAACAGTTGCACGGTGAAAACTGGACCCATGTAGAGCAACTGAAATCATCTGAAGAGAGAGCAAAGGTTCTTGAGGATTCAAACCATGTGTGGAACACTCAAGAAAATGATATGTTGCAGCCTTGAACAGCAAACCATGAGTGGTAAAATCAGCCCCAAATCTTAGGAGCAAGTGTCCATGCGGATGCAGAATGTCTTCCTCTTTACTAGTTCTGTGAGGAGATGAGCTTGTGACCAAAGGTAGAGAATCCCTGGGACTATGGAGAGCGAATGATTGAGCTCCATAATCTGATATAGATTCTGAAATAGCTAATGAATCACAAAATAAAATATCAGCAACCTCACAGGAGGAAACTAACACCAAATCCCCAGCAACAAATTTGAAGAAGAACTGCGGTACTTGATTTGTCACACCGGAATTGGTGAGAGAAGCTACAAGCATGACTGAAAGCTTTTGCATTTTAAAATATGAAAAAAATAATATCATATCAGAATGTAAATCATATCTAAATAAGTTCACAACAGATCCAAAACTATGAAATGAAATCAAATCCCCAGCAGCAGTTTTGTAGGAGACTTGAGGTATTTGTTTCTTCACACCGTTGATGAGAACAGCTACAAGCAGTACTGAAGGTTTATGAACCTGAAATTTTGAACCAAGAAATATCAGATCAGATCCAAATAAGATCATATCAGATCCAATAAGGTTCATATCAGATCCAAAATTATGGTCAACTGAGACGGTGGATGCACAGTGTTCTTCTTCTTCAAAATTCTGAATTTTGGTGCATGCAATCCTGCAGGAATTTGCTGGAAGATATAGATCATGGGGAGCGAATGTGTCACTCTTATAATCTGATATTTCTTCCAAAATATCCAAGTTTTTACATATTTGCACACCAGCAGCAACATTAGAGGGAGAAAAATCAAATTTCTCTTCACTTTCCGAAGCAATTACTGGTAAATTTTGCACAAAATTCAAAGGAAAATCACCGGTGAATGTTTGCATGGAAGTGCAGCAGTATTTTTCTTCAATATCAGAGATTCGAATGTCTTCTTCCATTTCAGAAATATGAGAAGATGAGATATCAGAGATCTCATGAACTTCCGGAGCATCAGGAGAAGGAGTCACTTCATGGAGACTTTCTTCAATTCGAATTGAATGTGTAGAAGATTTTGCTTCATCTTCATCTTGAACAACTTCATCAGAGAGAGTAGAGGTTGAGAGTTTTGAGTGAAGAAATCTTGTGGTGCTGGCTGTGATCTCCAAAGTACTATTATGATCCTCATTGTGCTTGCCAAAGGTTCTGTCCAATATTGTCCAGACTTCCTTTGGGTATTCAACAGAATAAATAAGGTAGCACAAGCTATCATCAAGGGCCAGAGCTATTGTTCCATAATCTCTATCACAGTCATTTAACCAGTCATTCTCATTCTCATAAGACTCTTTTCCAATTCCAAGAGACACCTCATAGAGACCTCGTCTCTTCAGAGATTCAATCATCTTCAACTTCCATTCCGAATAGCTTGTGAATGGGGTGAGAAGAGGGATTGATGAGTCCATTTGAAGTTGTACCTGTTAAAACTTGCAAATCAAAACAAAAGGGGCACCGTAAGGTCGGACAACCTGCACATTTAGGCTTTCATCACACCTAGCATAGTCAATCAAGCAAGCTTGATCAACAACTTCTTTACTTGGGATATTGAGTGGTAAGCCTTGGCTTCTGGTGCAGTGCTGGATTCTTGAGCTATTGCTCAAATTTCATGGAGAAATCTATCAAAAATCTTGTTCTTGAGAGATTGTTCTTCCTCCCGCCACATGCTCTGATACCATATTAATTCTTGCACATGATCTAGAAACTAGGAATAAAAATCATCAAAGAATTATTAACAAATACTCATGAATTGGAAAATAACTGAAATACCAAATAGGTTTCCTCTCTGTATATTATATAAACAATAAAGGATTACAATTTCCATGTATAGCGATAGCTTAACTCCATGAAGAATTCGAATACCTAAGGGACAATTCGAATTCAGTGAGTGAGTCTAGCTTAACTGACTCTTTGCCATGCAATCTCACTCAGTTAACCACTTGACCAAAACCCTAATTGACTCACCAAACCCTAACTGAAGTTGGAGTGAAATAAATGACTGAATCTCAACTGAAGGAGATCAAACACATGTCATAGCAATCCAATCATCAAGTGCTAGTACTGCATGACTCCAATAAACCCTGATGAGGTTAACTGAAGCTGAACTGACCATCAAAAGTTGGTGAAGGCGCCTTGTTCACTCCAGTTCATTAAAATAATATTAAATAATCATTAAATAATATATTTAATGCATGGAGGTGCCTTAACTGACTGTAACTGATTGGTTGAACTGAAAGTAACCCCCAGTTAGCAATTAGGTGCATGAATGTCACACAGATCACCCCTGGAGTGCTCCAGTTAGCCTCCTTGATTGTAGGAAAGGCTAAGTTATCCTCCTTGATTGTAGGTAGGCGTGGGAGTGACTAGGATGATGGTAATTAATGCTCCATTGATGTCAATTAAACTTAGGATAGTGGTTTAACTAGGCCAATTTGACCGAAGGAGTGAGTATGAAGGTAAATGTCTCCAACACTCTCTACGTTTTTCACAGTCATAACCCTGTCGGTGGTCGGAGCAACTAGCAACTGCGGCATCGGATGATTAGTCCCATAGACATCCGCAACGATGGTCAACAAGTCCACACGGCAGCCGCGGTCCACAAACCCGTCGGCAGATTGGAGCAATTGACCACTATGTTTCAGCGATCCGAAACTGAATGGGTCTGCTGTGTTAGCGACCCAAACCACTAAAATTCTCTGACATTGCGGTGATCCAAATAGAAATTTACCTCCGATGTGTCAACTATCGGAAACATTATTCATCGGACGGTCAGTCTCTTAGGCGGCCGCAACGATGGGTTCACCAACTGTTAACTTTTTTCGATCAGCAGTCAAAACAACTGTCCATCGGGAGGATAGTCCACTAAACAGCCGCAAAGGCGGATGCACGAACAACTAAACTTTCTGCTGACGTCCATCGGTGGTCTCATCAACTAACTTTCGTCGATCGCCGATGGGTTCAACACTTAGACAAATTTCAAAAACTTTCTTCTTCTTCCCACGGACCATAACATCTATCGGCGGTCAGAACCACTAAGCGCTACGTTTCGGCGATTGGAGCATCGACGGTTTGAATTCCTAATCATCAGAGTGCTAGTCCACACGGCAGCCGCAATGGCGGACTGACAAACAACTAAATTCTTCCGCGGTGTCGGCGAACCCAACAACTATTTTCTGCCGACGGCATTGGCGGCCCGAACAACTAAATTTTGTCAATTCCGAAAGTCAATATCGGGTGTTTCTGCAACTACATCGAGCCGACGTTTCGGCTGTCTTCGACTGATCTTCGCCGAAACTGCGGCTCCCACATCCACTAAGTCCCGCCGACGGCCGACGAACACTTAGAAAAATTTTCCTCCGGTTCCGTGTCGGCTGCGTGATCAGCTAATTCTTGTCAATGCATTGGCTCAGGTGTCTTCTAATCTTCGTTAATCAAATTGACTAAGCTTCACCGACGGCCAAGTCTGTATCGGACGACCTTTCAACTAGCTATCTGCTGCATCAGAAAGGCTTCCTACTAAGTCTTTCGATGCACCGACGGTTTGTCACTTAGAAAATTTTTCTTCAATGAAAATTTTCTATCATTCACAGATTTCTTCCTACTGTGCTCTGGAAACCTGCCTCTGCTAACTGGTTCTTCATGGCCCATAGAGGCCCATGCTACAACATAAGCTCTGATACCACACTGTAACGTCCTTGACCCTTCGACCAGCGAAGAGGATGCTGCCATACATCAAACATTCGGGAAACTAGCCCCATGAACATGTACATACATATAGAAACCTGAATGCTTGAACATACTACATACTAAGAAGCATAATCATTCTTATACACAATAGAAACAAAACATACAATTCAGCATTCAAGATGTCCATCATCATAATTCATTAACAGTAAATAAGATTGCAAAACAGATTAGTCAAGAATACTTATCTTATAAGAACTGTCCTGCAACCAGCTACGTCGTTGCAAATTTCCACCCAACCATAAGCCACTACGCTCCTTAATCTCTCATCAACGCTACCACCCCTGAGCCGGGCATGATTCTCCAAGGAATAAGGAACTAGCAGGCTTACACATAGCCAAGGATAACAAAACATGCCAAGCCAACACAGTTGGGTTTATCAGGACATCTAGGAGCTAGGAAAGGCTAAATGCTAAGCTGGTGAGCTCATTACAGAGCTAGGGACACCTACACCAGAACTAGCCTGACTTCTAAGACACCCACACACACCCAACACAAGGATTCGGTCCCTTCTCTGCTACACAGTCCCTGACTTCCCTTCGAATGCTATTCAGGGGTTGTGGAGAAGAAAGCCATCCCTCTAGCTCTGTCTGTGTGGTTCCCAAACACACTAGGTTTATCAAGCAAACCAAGCACTCTCGCCTACTCCAACATAGTCCAAATACCAACCACTGCATACATGCAATCAAACAAGCGGTTCACAGCTTGGACAGGGAAAACAATTCTTGAGTCGTTCTTGGCCCTTTCGTGGCCAAAACGACTCCAAAACAACCTACAACAGCCACAATCATGACAACAAACACAGCCAACCAAAACATGGGGAGACAATAGCCCGTTCTCAACAATGAAGCCACAGAAACTTACACAGTCGCCAATGGAGGAAGTAAAACATACTTCCAACCTGTGCGTGGGGGGAATTTACATCGGACCCCCAAAATACGGATGGATAACACACCAGATACCACTCTGTGGAAAACGTGAATGACAGTCAGAACGACTCCCCTCCTTGCTGCGTGAGACCCAACAAAAAGAATCCCCTCCATGAGGAACAGGATGTCTCCCTTCGTGAGGATGAGCGACAATGGAGAATGGTGAGTCAAAAAGGGCGAGAGTGTGCACCTATAGTCATGGTGAGAGTGGAATAATGGGCATAGTCGTTTCTTTTTCCCAATGTGAGGTTCGATTTGCTGGTGGAGTGTGCGTGTGGACAAGGACTGACAATCCTACCACACTCCACTCCCCAACAATAACTGCCTCAACTACTCAGTAGAACATTTAAGGTGGTAGTTGGATGAGACAAGGGAAGGTGAGTGAAAAGGGTTGTGACAAATGGCTTTTCCCCCAATGGGCTCAAGGTTTAACATTCCCCCTCCTTATCCTTAGGAAAATCACGCCCTTTTCAATATGGTTGCAGTGAACATAGCTGGTTGGGTTCATTTAATTAAAATGCACATTTACATGATGAAAAAACTTAATATATGCCATATACTACGATAGAACATCGGCAACGATTCCGTTCGCCAAAACATAACACAACTAAATCGATGGTGGGGCTTTTGTCTTTAGCTCCACACCACGATTCATTACAATATATACATAATGTACATTTAATGTAACGGGGTCAAAACCGGGGTGTTACAACCAGGGGCTCACGAATTGTCTCCAATGTACTATAAATATGTATCATACATACCTACAAGGTGTACTATAATATAATGGTTAGATATTAGCACCTTTCACATGTGTTATTCCAGTTATTTTCAGTCTCTTTTTTGTTGTCTTGCTTATTTTTTCAAACACTTTGTTGGTGAATATTGTTCTAGCTCCTAGATATACTTGAGAAGCAATTATCACATGGTATCAGAGCTAGTTGGAGTTGTAAACAAATCTAGTGAGGTTTGAGTTGTTGTTTAGGGCATATTTCCAGTTTATCTGAGTGTTTTTCATTGCAGGTTCTTGCAACAACTTCATGGATTCGCAAGCACTTCCTCTCCTTTCCCCATTCAACTATTATGAATGGAAGTCAAAGATGTGTGCATATCGTAAGAGGCACTGTCTCTATGATGTGTACATTGGTCCTGTGACAGAGCTAGAGTCCTATTAAGAGAAGTGTGATTGGATTAATGATAATGATAGAACCTATGGAACTATGTGTCTCGCTATACCTCCTACCATGCACTATATCCTTGATTCTGCTGAGTACCCATTCGAGCTTTGGAGAAATCTAGATGAATCTCTTGGCATGCAACACGAAGATGTGAGCTATATGGAGAGCAAGCAAATGGGAAAATCCTTACGTGTTCTCCCTCCTTTGATCTCGACCTCATGCATTTCTCAAGAAGTTGTTTGAAATGATGAATAATAAGTAGTCAGAGATTCAACAAATGATCCAACTCAAGTTTCTTCCTCTGTGGCTTCCTCACCTTGTCAAGAAGTTATTTTTCATGAAGATAGCATACTAGTTTCTTCCATCACTACTATTGAAGAGTTATCTATCCATTCTATGTATTTATCCTCTATGTATTCTGTTACGAATGGTGAAGATGTATTGCTAGTTGATGTTCATAGAGAGCCTTCTCTAGAAGATGGGTTTTGTTCACATGAGAGTATTGGTTCGAAATATGCAGAGGTTTGGATGTAAAGTGAAGATATCTCATTGCTTCACACTCTTTTTCCCATCTATTCCTCCACCATGACTAGTAGAGTTCCTTCAAGCTCATATGAATATGGAGAAGCCTTGTCCATCACAATGGTGCATATTCTTGGAGATGATTACAACCTTCTTTCAAAGTTGATTCTTCAATATCCTTATGAGTCACTTTGGGTCATGCATTCTCAAGCACTTCAAGTTTCTTTTCGGCATGACATCCTGGTTGGTTCAAGGTTCAAGTCTGAAGAGCACCATTTTCTCTTGTATCAATGCATTTCAGTTGTTCTACATGGTCTGAGGATTCTGTTAGATTTTTATCATTCAAGCTAGAATTATCTTAGGATATTTAACTAAGAGAATAACAAGCACAATAATCAAACAAAAGAGACAATAGACACAAATATTTTCCTCGGGGAAACCATAAAGGAGAAAACCCTGCAACTTCCTCAGAGATAGAATCAACACCAAAAGTAAAACCCAAAAACAGTAAGATGATCTCCCGATAGCAGTAGTCTCTCTCTCTCTTGTCCCAACAAATTCTTCTCTCTCAGTTATGCGCTACCACTGAGTGTGAGTGAATTTGTGATAAATATAGAGGCTCACTCTCTATTTATACTAATTCCCGACTTGATAATAACTCACTAGGGCCGACTTCTCTAGGAGAGTGTAATAACCCTAGGGCCCCACAACTACGGGGACTTTAACCCTTGATCAATAAAGAGGGTTACCCACTATGAATTTACATGACTTGTTTACATTATTGAATCTCTCGATAGGAACATCGGGGCATGACTTGACTTCAATTACATAATAGATACTTCCCGGAATAAACATCGGGGTACAATACATAAAATATACAAGTGAATACATTCTGAAGTTACAAATACATCAACACTCCCTCTTAACTAGGAAGGTATTCTCTCAACACAATTTATCAGCACGGGTATTCTTCTCTGTATCATCTGGATCAAGTTATATTCATCTTCAAGTCATCTTCATCTTCAAGTCATCTTCCTCTTCAAGTCATCTTCATCAAGGATCTGAATCATCTCTAGATCTGGAACATCATTGGATCTAGATCATATCTAGATCATCTCTGCTGGATCATCATCACAAGTGCTATCTATCAATTCTACTTGTCACAGAAAGTTCTATAGAGCCAACCCTTTTTCATGCCGGTTGTAGGCCTAGCCTCTAGGTAGGTATTCATCTTCTTCAACACTTATATATGACCCAGTCATAAATGCCCGCCCAACACTTATATCTGACCATGGGAGGGACCGACCTGCCCCCATGTCAGAATGGCACACCCAATACTCACATCTGACCATGAGAGGAACACATCCACCATCATGTCATAAAGGACCAGCCCTTACATCTGACCATGGGAGGGCCCAACCTACCCCCATGTCAGAATGGACCAGCCCTTACATTTGACCATGGGAGGGCCTAGCCTACCCCCATGTTAGAATGGATCTGTCCTTACATCTGACCATGGGAGGGCCCATCCCACCCCCCATGTTAGAATGGAACTGCACTTACATCTGGCCATGGGAGGGCCTAGCCTAACCCCATGTCAGAATGGATCTACCCTTACATCTGACCATGGGAGGGCCCAGCGTACCCCCATGTCAGAATGGCACTGCACTTACATCTGACCATGGGAGAGCCCAGCCTGCCCCCATGTCAGAATGTATTTGCCCTTACATCTGATCATGTGGGAGCCAATGCCACAGTCATATCAGAATGGCTCTACCCTTACATCTGATCATGTGGGAGCCAATCCCACAGTCATATCAGAATGGCTCTCAGTTCTAGGTTGAGTATTCCTGGTAACTGACTAGGTACCTCCGTTCTCCCAAAGAATGGCTTTCAGCACTTATATCTGATCATGGAAGGAACCAATCCTCTCACCATGTCAGAAGGGCTCACAGACTCATCCCTTCCCCTTGGAAGGAACCTCGATCTAGAGAACACCAAGCTTCTCCCTGAAGTACTCAAACTTCACTCTGGCTAATGGCTTGGTCAACACATGAACTATCTGCTCATCCGTCGCAACATATTGGAGATTCACTGCTCCTCTCTGTACCATATCCATGATATAGTGGTATTTTATCTCGATATGCTTCAACTTTTCATGGAGCACCGCGTTCTCCGACAACTTCACACAACTATGGCTGTCGCAATATATACAAGTAGCATCCAACTGGAGATCAAACAAATCAGATAGTGGCTTCCTCAGCCACACTGCTTCACAACTAGACAAACAATCTGCGACATACTCTACTTCGGCTATACTTAGTGCCACAAAGGATTGTTTCCTGCTAAACCAAGAGATCACACCTGATCCCATACTGAAGCAACACCCCTAAGTGCTCTTCCCATCAATGAAATTGCCTGCCCAATCAGAATCCACATAACTCTCCAGGTTAATCTTCTGATCCGCCTCATCATTTGAGCTCATAATCAACTATACCCTTCAGGTAACTCAGAATATGCTTTGTAGAAATCAGGTGAACATGTCTAGTATCTATCAGGAACTGGCTCAATGTGTTCATAGCAAAGCAAATATCTGGTCTTGTATTCTTCAGGCACATCAATGATCCAATCATTTGATGATACATCGTAGCATCAACTCATTCTTATGAAGCATCACTCAATAAATTTAGATTCAATGCCATAGGTGTGGTCATGGCCTTGCAGTCCATCATCCTAAATCTCTTCAAGATCTCTATCGCACACTTCCCTTGTCCCAGGGAGATTCCATCTATATTCTTACACACCTCCATGCCTAGAAAGTAATGCATCATACCCAAGTCCTTCATTTCGAACTTGACAGAAAGCTTCCTCTTTGTATCAGCAATCAACCCATCCATACTTGTTACAAACAGATAATCTACATATAGTAGGAGTACTGGGTTACCTTCTTTAATCTTGTAGTAAATATTGGAATCTGCTTTACTCTTGGTAAAGCCCATACTGGATAGGAAGTTGTCAATTCTATCGTACCATGTCCTAGGTGCCTGTTTCAAACCGTATAGGGATTTCTTCAATTTACACACATGAGTTTCCCTGTCATCTGTCTCAAAACTGAGTGGCTGCTCCACATACACTTCCTCTTCTACTAAACCATTCAAGAAAGCAGTCTTGACATCCATCTGGTGTATCTTTCATTTCATCACTGCAGCCAAAGCACGTACTGATATGATGGAAGTGTATCTGGCTACAGGTGAAAAAATTTATTCATAATCTATTCCTTCTTTCTGGGAGAATCCACGAGCCACAAATCTTGCTTTATATTTCTCTATGCTACCATCTGCAACATGCTTGATCTTGTAGATCCACTTGGAAGTCATGACAGACTTCCCCTCTGGTCTAGGGACAGCATCCCAGACATCATTCTTCATGATTAACTGGTACTCCTCGATCATAGCATCCTTCCATTCTTTCTTCTCTGCCGCTTCTTCATAGTTGGAAGGTTCTTTATCAATGATGTCACATAACAGAGCTACATAACCGAAGCAGGACCTAGTTCTTTTCCTCTCTTTGTGTATTTCTTCTGGAGCCCCATATCTTTCTACACCTTGGATAGCCTATCGTACCCATGCAGGTTTCCTCTTGTGAGGATTCTTCTCTTGGGGTGGATCTACAGGTTCCCAGGGTTCTTCTATTTCTCGATATTCATCTTAATTTGCATCGTTCATAGTTGTATCTTGAATTCTGGGTACTTCTATTTCTTTGGAGTCTTCAACTGGTCTCTTTCTGGATTTGTTGTAAGCTGAATCTTCGTTGAATGTTACGTCTCTGCTTATGTCGATCTTCTTGAATCCTGGGAAGTATATTCTGTAAGCTTTCGAGCTTTCACTATATCCCACAAATATACCCTTCTTTCCAGAAGGATCTAACTTTGTTCTCTTTTCTTTTGGAATGTGTATGTATACAGAACAACCAAATATTCTGAGATGGCTGACTTCTGGTTTCTTGCCGAAAAAGACTTCTTCAAGTGTCTTGTTCTCGAGTACTCTATGTGGAGTATAGTTCTTTACATACACCGATGTTCTGGAAGCTTCTGCCCATAGATGCATGGGAAGATCTAGATCATGAAGCATGGCCCTTGCAGCTTCCATGATCATTCTATTCTTCCTTTCTGCAACCCCATTTTGTTGTGGATTATATGGAGTGGTTAACTCCCTCTTAATCCCTGAATCTTTACATGACTCTTTAAATTCATTTGATGTGAATTCTCCGCCATTATATGATTGAAAAGTCTTGATCTTCTTTTCTGTGTGGTTCTCGATCAAGGCTTTGAATTTCTTGAACTTTCTAAATAATTCATCTTTGTTCTTTAAGAAGTATATCCATGTTTTCCTAGAAAAATCATTAATGAAAGAAACATAGTATACATACCCGCTTAATGAACTGGATGACATCGGACCGCATATGTTGGAGTGAATGATTTCCAAGATTCCTTTTGCCTTGCTCTCTCTACTTGGAAATGTCTTCTTTGTGTTCTTTCCTTTCACACATCCTTTGCAGACACCGTCATGTTTTGTTTATATTTCTGGAAGACCTTCAACAACTTTGCTTGCAAGTGGTAGTGCCCTGTAGTGCATGTGTGCAAGCCTTCTGTGCCAAAGTTAATTTGACTCTACTGATTCATGGACCAAATCTTGTTCTGGTTGTCCCTTCAATTTGTATAGTCCTCCCTCATTAGAGAGAATTTGAGGTCAAAAATGGGCCTCAAAAGGACCAAAATGTACTATAAAAATCAACCAATTACATTCTAGTAGATGACATCATCCCCCATGGTTGAGGTGGCATTTGTTAGAATAATCAACCCATATTATTTACCCACTTAGACATTATTTCATTTATTTTGTCTTATTTTCCTAGTCCATGAGTCCCACCATGTGCAAGTTGCTAATTGCCTATCCATAGAGGTCAAACTTGCCATTATTGACTCATGGAGCACTTGGGAAAGCCTGAGGAATCAAATCTGCTTTATTCCTGGCCTCCTAGGCGCCCATCTGCTTTTTCTGCTTTATTCCCTGTTTTTTCAGTGTTTTAAGGCACATAGGAAAGCAAGACTAGGTGAGGTGAATCAGCTTTGTTGCCTCTTCCTCCTCCACTCTTTCCTCCATGCAAAAGCATGTATGAGCTGCCATTTGACCACTCTTTAGCTTGCCCATGCGCCCTTGCTAATTCGTGGGGTCCTTGATAGATTTGAGATCAGCTTTTTACACCTATGGGGGATTTGCCTATTTTGGGTAAGCCTGCTTTATGCTAGATTTGGATGCTTCCTTATGCATTCGATTTGCTCATGTATTCTATATATTCAGCAGCCTATGTTATTACAGGTTTGGCTATTGTACACTCAGTTAATATAATTTTGTGTTACAGCTCCATATTCAGTCTCCATTGTTGATAATTTTGCATGATCAATTGTTAATTGTTGTGGGTGAAATTAATCTACTGCAGGCCTGAATTTCTACAGCATTGCATGAGTTAAGAATGCTTATTTGTCACATTTTCTATGGTGGATGAAAACCCATAGTTAACCAAAGAAGTGGTACAAGTACTTTTAAGTCATAAAGTGAAGTACTCATAATAAAAGTCATTTCACACTTTCTCAAAAAATAATATTATTGTTATTTTCAAGTAAAGTACTCACAGTTGAATTTCTCATAAAATAATATTATTGTCATTTTCAAGTAAAGTACTCATAATTCATAAAAATGTCTTTTCACATCTTTTTATAAAATAATATATTGTCATTTTCATGTTTTTTAATTTTAAATTATATATTCACCCAATTGTATTTAATATCATAATGTCAAACTAATATATATATACAATCTTGTACTTTTAAAATAAATTAAATTCATGAATGATATTTATATGAAAAAAATATTTTAGTTATGCATATAAATTAAATTCATTTTTGTTTAATTTTATTTACAAGTTCAAGACAAATAAATGCTAAAGGACAATAAATTTTTGGGAATTTACAATGAATCTTAGTCACATCATTGTAGAGTTATTTTATTAATTTTATTTATAGTCAATTTAGAAAAGTAACTCAACTATGGTTATTTATATTGTGCATAAAAAGTAGTGTAGGAGGTGAGTTGTCATATATACCTACCCCATAAAACCCCTAACTCATAATATTTTAATATATCTTATATTTTTGTAGTACATCTCTTAGGAGGCCCATTTTTGACCTCAAATTCTCTCTAATGCTTGCTCTCCAATTACTATTGCATCATCTATAGTCTTTCCCTTTGGCCACATAAGGACTTGGCCATGTACAAATGCAGCCCTCATTCCTTTTGCATCTAATTCAGATATAGAGAGGAGGTTCTTCTTTAGTCCTGGTACAAATAAGACATCCTTCATCTTTATAGACTTTACAATGTCTAGTTTATAGGAGGATTCACCACTACCTTTTATTGGATATTGGTAGTCATCCCCAAGTTTCACCTTGTGGGGTGACTCATGTTCTGATTGTTTCACAGATGATTCTTTGAATCCCTTCATATGTTTGGAGGCCCCACTGTCTATAAGCCAATCATTGCTTCCATGTGAGACAGTTCCCATTAGAGCGGAAATCAAAACATATTTTTCATCACTTGAAGAATCATCACTTTCTTGTCTGACTTTCTTCTTGGAAGGTTCATCATCCTCTGCAGCATGAGCATGATGTCTTCTCTTGTTGTACTTCTTCTTATGGGAGTTTCTTTTGTTTCTAGGACAATTTCTGGCATATTTTCCTATCTCATCACATGTATAACATATGAGTTGAGTTTTTCTGGAGGGAGGATGCTTACCTTTAGAATGATGATAGTCCCTTCTGTTTTTATTGGAGTGTACTATGAGAGCTTGACCTCATTTCCCATATTTTATTCTTGGGCTGTTATTCGATATTATTCTTGTGAACATTCCTCCCATAGTCTACAGAAGGTGACTAGCTTTCTTCTAACACAGATCCCTTGAATAAAGGAGTCCCATGATCAAGGGAGACCATTCAAGGAGGTCATTACAGTCTCTGCATTCTCCACTTTTTCATCCACTGCTTCAAGTTGTTCTTTGATATGGGAGACCCTTATGAAGTATGACTGTATGGTCTCCGCATTCTAGATATTCACATTCTTCAACTAGTTCCTCAAAGTCATCTTCTGGTTTATGTTCTTTCCTTCAAACGGTTTGGTTAGGGCATTAAACATAACTTTAGGTGTCTTTAGGGAGGACACATGTGGTATGAGGTGATCCTTGATTGAATCAACAATAATCCTCTTAGCCATGACCAATTTCTTCTTGTGTAAGTCTTTAGACTCATATCCCTCCGGAACTGGAACCTCTTTAGTGATGTAAGACTCCAACTCATTTTCTTCCAGGACCAAGGAGATCCTATACTTCCAGGCTCGGAAGTTATAAATTCCCTCAAATATTTTCACCAAGATTGGTATGATGAGATGTCTTAACTATGAACCTCAAATGGAAATACAAAATAATTATATCTTACTAGGTTAAGATGTTGGATCTGGATCTGGAGCTAAATTTCTGCAGAGCTGGTTCAAGAGCAGATTAGGGTTTGACTTTCCCGGAGTTCTGTCCAACCAAAAACTTTGATCTTGATCTCTAAACTTCGATTTTGGGGAGGAGATCAATCCAAGCCTGGGCTCACTCAAAAATTCCACTTCTGTGGAAATCCCTAATTTTCGGCAGTAGTGTCGAGTCAAAAACTAAAAATGCTCAGAATCAGATTCTACTTTGACAAAAAGATGCGCCCTAGAGAGGAGGTTCAACCCAACCTCCTTTTGCTGAAAATCTATGGAGAGAGATCCAAAAAGTAGGAAGCCCTAGTTTCCGCAGCAACACATTGTCTTCTTCTCAGGTTAGCTCTGATACCATGTTATATTTTTATCATTCAAGCTAGCATTATCTTAGGATATTTAACTAAGAGAATAACAAGCACAACAATCAAACAAAAGAGACAATAGACACAAAGATTTTTCTCATGGAAACCATAAAGGAGAAAACCTTGCAACTTCCTCAGAGATAGAATCAACACCAAAAGTAAAACCCAAAAATAGTAAGATGATCTCCCGATAGCAGTAGTCTCTCTCTCTCTTGTCCCAACAACTTCTTCTCTCTCAGTTATGTGCTACAACTGAGTGTGAGTGAATTTGTGATAAATAGATAGGCTCACTCTCTATTTATACTAATTCCTGACTTGACAATAACTCACTAGGGCCGACTTCTCTAGGAGTGTCTAATAACCCTAGGGCCCCACAACTGCGGGGACTTTAACCCTTGATCAATAAAGAGGGTTACCCACTATGACTTTACATGACTTGTTTACATTATTGAATCTCCCGATAGGAACATCGGGGCATGACATGACTTCAATTACATAACAATTACTTCTCGGAATAAACATCGGGGTACAATACATAAAATATACAAGTGAATACATTCCGAAGTTACAAATACATCAACACTCCCTCTTAACTAGGAAGGTATTCTCTCGACACAATTTATCAGCATGGGTCTTCTTCTCTGTATCTTCTGGATCAAGTTATATTCATCTTCATCTTCAAGTCATCTTCCTCTTCAAGTCATCTTCATCATGGATCTAGATCATCTCTAGATCTGGAACATCACTGGATCTAGATCATATTTGGATCATCTCTGTTGGATCATCATCACAAGTGCTATCTATCGATTCTACTTGTCACAGGAAGTTCTACAGAGCCAACCCTTTTTCATGCCGGTTGTAGGCCTAGCCTCCAGGTAGGTCTTCATCTTCTTCAGCACTTATATATGAACCAGTCAAAAAGGCCGGCCCAACACTTATATCTGACCATGGGAGGGCCCGTCTTGCCACCATGTCAGAATGGCACGCCCAATACTCACATCTGACCATGAGAGGAACACATCCACCATCATGTCATAAAGGACCAGCCCTTACATCTGACCATGGGAGGCCCCAACCTGCCCCCATGTCAGAATGGCCCAACCCTTACATATGACCATGGGAGGGCCTAGCCTACCCCCATGTTAGAATGGCTCTGTCCTTACATCTGACCATGGGAGGGCCCAACCCATCCCCCATGTCAGAATGGCACTGCACTTACATCTGACCATGGGAGGGCCCAGCCTGAGCCCATGTCAGAATGGATCTGCCCTTACATTTGACCATGGGAGGGCCCAGCGTACCCCCATGTCAGAATGGCACTACACTTACATCTAACCATGGGAGGTCCTAGCCTACCCCCATGTCAGAATGGCTCTGCCCTTACATCTGATCATGTGGGAGCCAATGCCACAGTCATATCAGAATGGCTTTGCCCTTACATCTGATCATGTGGGAGCCAATCCCACAGTCATATCAAAATGGCTCTCAGTTCTAGGCTGAGTATTCCTGGTAACTGACTAGGTACCTCTATTCTCCCAGAGAATGGCCTTCAGCACTTATATCTGATTATGGAAGGAACCAATCCTCTCACCATGTCAGAAGGGCTCACAGACTCATCACTTCCCCTTGGAAGGAACCTCGATCTAGAGAACACCAAGCTTCTCCTTGAAGTACTCAAACTTCACTCTGGCTAATGGCTTGGTCAACACATGAACTATATGCTCATCCGTCGCAACATATGGGAGCTTCACTGCTCCTCTCTACACCATATCCATGATTGAGTGGTATTTTATCTCGATATGCTTCGACTTTTCATGGAACACCGGGTTCTTCAACAACTTCACACAACTATGGTTGTCACAATATATACAAGTAGAATCCAACTGGAGATCAAACAAACCAGATAGTAGCTTCCTTAGCCACACTACTTCACAACTAGCCAAACAAGCTGTGACATACTCTACTTCGGCTATACTTAGTGCCACATAGGATTGTTTCCTGCTAAACCAAGAGATCACACCTGATCCCATACTGAAGCAACACCCTGAAGTGCTCTTCCCATCAATGGAACTTCCTTCCCAATCAGAATCCACATAACTCTCCAGGTTAATCTTCTGATCTGCCTCATACTTGAGCTCATAATCAACTGTACCCTTCAGGTAACTCATAATATGCTTTGCAGAAATCAGGTGAACATGTCTAGGATCTGTCAGGAACTGGCTCAATGTTTTCATAGAAAATCAAATATGTGGTCTTGTATTCGTCAGGCACATCAATGATCTAATCATTTGATAATACATCGTAGCATCAACCGATTCTTATGAAGCATCACTCAATAACTTTAGATTCGATGCCATAGGTGTGGTCATGGCCTTGCAGTCCATCATCCTAAATCTCTTCAGGATCTCTACCGCATATTTCCCTTGTCCTAGGGAGATTCCATCTATATTCTTACACACCTCCATGCCTAGAAAGTAATGCATCATACCCAAGTCCTTCATTTCAAACTCGACAGAAAGCTTCCTCTTTGTATCAGCAATCAACCCATCCATACTTGTTACAAACAGATCATCTACATACAGTAGGAGTATTACTGGGTTACCTTCTTCAATCTTGTAGTAAAGATTGGAATCTACTTTACTCTTGGTAAAGCCCATACTGGATAGGAAGTTGTCAATTCTAATCATTAGAGGAATTTTGGGGTCTAAAATGGGCCTCCTAAGGAAAATAATAAAATAATAGTTAAAATAATAAAATAATATTTATTAATTTTGGAGGAAGAAAGAAAAAAACTACTTTTTGTGTTCGTATTTTCGACATATCTCCCTGTGTTTTTACTCAAATTTCGATCAGGAGAGCTCGTTGGATGCGGAATTTGATTCTACATCCAACGAGTACCCACAATGCATACTTTTGGTGGACCCCGCTACCCCTAAAAACAAGAAATAACTGAAAAAATGTGATGATGATGTCATTGTCACGTTTTTTCAAGTATTTATTATTTTTGGGGTAGCGGGGTCCGTCAAAAGTATGCAGTGTGGGTACTCCTTGGATACATAATCAAATTCCGCATCCAACAAGCTCTCTTGATCGAAATTTGAGTAAAAACATAGGGAGATATGTCGAAAATACAAACAAAAAAATAGTTTTTGTTTATGACAAATATGTCGATTCAACCATTATGGTTGACTCATTTTATTGAAATTCTATTGGTTCTTGAATTCCAACTCACAAGAACTTATTTTGGCACATTTTCTTATAAGTCCCATTTTAGACCCCAAATTTCCTCTAATGGTACCATGTCCTAGGTGCCTGCTTCAAACTGTACAGGGATTTCTTCAATTTACACACATGATTTTCCCTGTCATTTGTCTCAAAACCGAGTGGCTGCTCCACATACACTTCCTCTTCTATTAAACCATTCAATAAAGCAGTCTTGACATCCATCTGGTGTATCTTCCATTTTATCACTGCAGCCAAAGCAAGTACTGATATGATGGAAGTGTATTTGGCTACAGGTGAAAAAGTTTCTTCATAATCTATTCCTTCTTTCTGGGAGAAGCCATGAGCCACAAATCTTGCTTTATATTTCTCTATGCTACCATCTGCAGCATGCTTGATCTTGTAGATCCACTTGGAAGACATGACAGACTTCCCCTCTGGTCTAGGGACAACATCCCAGACATCATTCTTCATGATTGATTGGTACTCCTCGATCATAGCATCCTTCCATTCTTTCTTCTCTTCCGCTTCTTCATAGTTGGAAGGTTCTTTATCAATGATGTCACATAACAGAGCTACATAACCGGAGCAGGACCTAGTTCTTTTCCTCTCTTTGTGTATTTCTTCTGGAGCCCCATATCTTTCTACACCTTGGATAGCCTATCGTACCCATGCAGGTTTCCTCTTGTGAGGATTCTTCTCTTGGGGTGGATCTACAGGTTCCTAGTGTTCTTCTATTTCTCGATCTTCATCTTGATTTGCATCGTTCATAGTTGTATCTTGAATTCTGGGTACTTCTATTTCTTCGGAGTCTTCAACTGGTCTCTTTTTGGATTTGTTGTAAGCTGAATCTTCGTCGAATGTTATGTCTCTGCTGTCGATCTTCTTGAATCCTAGGAAGTATATTCTGTAAGCTTTCTAGCTTTCTCTGTATCCCACAAATATACCCTTCTTTCCAGAAGGATCTAACTTTGTTCTCTTTTCTTTTGGAATGTGTATGTATACAGGACAACCGAATATTCTGAGATGGCCGACTTCTGGTTTCTTGCCGAAAAAGACTTCTTCAAGTGTCTTGTTCTCGAGTACTCTATGTGGAGTACGGTTCTGTACATACACCGATGTTCTGGTAGCTTCTGCCCATAGATGCATGGGAAGATCTTGATCATGAAGCATGGCCCTTGCAGCTTCCATGATTGTTCTATTCTTCCTTTCTGCAACCCCATTTTGTTGTGGATTATATGGAGTGGTTAACTCCCTCTTCATCCCTGAATCTTTACATGACTCTTTGAATTCATTTGATGTGAATTCTCCGCCATTATATGATCGAAAAGTCTTGATCTTCTTTTCTGTGTGGTTCTCGATCAAGGCTTTGAATTTCTTGAACTTTTTGAATACTTCATCTTTGCTCTTTAAGAAGTATATCCATGTCTTCCTAGAAAAATCATTAATGAAAGAAACATAGTATACATACCCACTTAATGAACTGGATGACATCGGACCGCATACATCAGAGTGAATGATTTCCAAGATTCATTTTGCCTTGCTCTCTCTACTTGGAAATGCATTAGAGAGAATTTGAGGTCAAAAATGGGCCTCCTAAGAGACGTACTACAAAAATATAAGATATATTAAAATATTATGAGTTAAGAGTTTTATGGGGTAAGTATATATGACAACTCACCTCCTACACTACTTTTTATGCACAATATAAATAACTATGGTTGAGTTACTTTTCTAAATTGACTATAAATAAAATTAATAAAATAACTCTACAATGATGCGACTAAGATTGATTGTAAATTCCCAAAAATTTATTGTCCTTTAGCATTTACTTGTCTTGAACTTGTAAATAAAATTAAACAAAAATGAATTTAATTTATATGCATAAACATATTTTTTCATATAAATATCATTCATGAATTTAATTTATTTTAAAAGTACAAGATTATATATATATATATATATATATATATATATATATATATATATATTAGTTTGACATTATGATATTAAATACAATTGAGTGAATATAAAATTTAAAATTAAAAAACATGAAAATGACAATATATTATTTTATAAAAAAATGTGAAAAGACATTTTTATGAATTATGAGTACTTCACTTGAAAATGACAATAATATTATTTTATGAGAAAGTGAATTGTGAGTACTTTACTTGAAAATAACAATAATATTATTTTATGAGAAAGTGTGAAATGACTTTTATTGTGAGTACTTCACTTTATGACTTAAAAGTACTTGTACCACTACCTTGGTCATGGACCAAAGCTTGTTCTGGTTGTCCCTTCAATTTGTATAGTCCTCCCTCTTGCTCTCCAATTACTACTGCATCATCTATAGTCTTTCCCTTTGGCCACATAAGGACTTGGCCATGTACGAATGTAGCCCTCATGCCTTTTGCGTCTAATTCAGATATGGAGAGGAGGTTCTTCTTTAGTCCTGGTACAAATAAGACATCCTTCATCTTTATAGACTTTACAGTGTCTAGTTTATAGGAGGATTCACCACTACCTTTTATTGGATATTGGTAGTCATCCCCAAGTTTCACCTTATGGGGTGACTCATGTTCTGATTGTTTCACAAATGATTCTTTGAATCCCGTCATATGTTTGGAGGCCCCACTGCCTATAAGCCAATCATTGCTTCCATGTGAGACAGTTCCCATGAGAGCGGAAATCAAAACATATTCTTCATCACTTTCTTGTCTGACTTTCTTCTTGGAAGGTTCATCATCCTCTATAGCATGAGCATGATGTATTCTCTTGTTGTACTTCTTGTGGGAGTTTATTTTGTTTCTAGGACAATTTCTAGCATAGTGTCCTATCTCATCACATGTATAACATATGAGTTGAGTTTTTCTGGAGGAAGGATGCTTACCTTTAGAATGATGATAGTCCCTTCTATTTTTATTGGAGTGTACTGTGAGAGCTTGACCTCACTTCCCATATTTTCTTCTTGGGCTGTTATTTGATATTCTTCTTGTGAACATTCCTCCCACAGTCTACAGAAGGTGACTAGCTTTCTTCTAGCATGGATCCCTTGAATAAAGGAGTCCCATGATCTAGGGAGACCATTCAAGGAGGTCATTACAATCTCTGCATTCTCCACTTTTTCATCCACTGCTTCAAGTTGTTCTTTGATATGGGAGACCCTTGTGAAGTATGACTGTATGGTCTTCGCATTCTGGATATTCACATTCTTCAACTGGTTCCTCAAAGTCATCTTCTGGTTTATGTTCTTTCCTTCAAACAGTTTGGTCAGGGCATTAAACATAGCTTTAGGTGTCTTTAGGGAGGACACATGTGGTATGAGGTGATCCTTGATTGAATCAACAATAATCCTCTTAGCCATGACCAATTTATTCTTATGTAAGGCTTTAGACTCGTATCCCTCTAGAACTGGAACCTCTTCAGTGATGTAAGAGTCCAACTCATTTTCTTCCAGGACTAGGGAAATCCTATACTTCCAGGCCTGGAAGTTATCAGCTCCCTCAAAGATTTTCATCAAGCTTGGTATGATGAGACGTCTTAACTAAGAACCTCAAATGGAAATACAAAATAATTATATCTTACCAGGTTAAGATGTTGGATCTGGATCTGGAGCTGAATTTCTGTAGAGCTAGTTCAGGAGCAGATTAGGGTTTGAATTTCCCAGAGTTCTGTCCAACCAAAAAATTTGATCTTGATCTCTAAACTTCAATTTTGGGGAGGATATCAATCCAGGCCTGGGCTCATTCAAAAATTCCACTTCTATGGAAATCTCTAATTTTTGGCAGTAGTGTCAGGTCAAAAACTGAAAATGCTCAGAATCAGATTTTGCTTCGACAAAAAGATGCGCCCTAGAGAGGAGGTTCAACCGAACCTCCTTTTGCTAAAAATCTATGGATAGAGATCCAAAAAGTAGGAAGCCCTAGTTTCCGCAGAAACACATTGTCTTCTTCTCAGGTTAGCTCTGATACCATGTTATATTTTTATCATTCAAGCTAGCATTATCTTAGGATATTTAATTGAGAGAATAACAAGCACAACAATCAAACACAAGAGACAATAGACACAAAGATTTTCCTCGAGGAAACCATAAAGGATAAAACCATGCAAATTCCTCAGAGATAGAATCAACACCAAAAGTAAAACTCAAAAATAGTAAGATGATCTCCCAACAACAATAGTCTCTCTCTCTCTTGTCCCAACAACTTCTTCTCTCTCAGTTATGCGCTACAACTGAGTGTGAGTGAATCTGTGATAAATAGAGAGGCTCACTCTCTATTTATACTAATTCTCGACTTAACAATAACTCACTAGGGTCGAATTCTCTAGGAGAGTCTCATAACCTTAGGGCCCCACAACTTCGGGGACTTTAACCCTTTATCAATAAGGAGGGTTACCCACTATGACTTTACATGACTTGTTTACATTATTGAATCTCTTGATAGGAACATCGGGGCATGACATGACTTCAATTACATAACAGATACTTCCTGGAATAAACATCGGGGTACAATACATAAAATATACAAGTGAATACATTCCAAAGTTACAAATACATCAACAGATTCATCATGCAACTGTTCCTGAGTTGGTTGAGCACATTCCACTTCTTCCCAAGAAGAATATTCCTCCATACATATTCATTTAGTTTGGAGTGTATACATATTTTTGTTTCTATGTCATATCCATTCTTGAGGGGAGGTTTTGTCCCATGAGGTTTTCCTCCTTAACTCGGTTACATGGATTAATAATTTTTTTTTGTAAAAGGTGACTTGTGCCTTAGTTTCCAAGGCCTTAATAAATCATGTCATGTACTAGGTCAGGATTAAGGGGGGTGTTGAAGCAATAATCGGCCTTAGTACCTTAATGATCTACCTAGGAGACATAAACATTTTCCTTGTGCTTATGTTCTATGGTCTAACTTAGGTTATACTGATCAATACTGGTCAAATAGGTGATTCTAGCTCATTAAATGCAGTTGAGGCGTCTAGTTTGAACATCCTAACATTTTATACTATGCATTAATTGCCAACTACGGGCCAGCTTTGACTAGGGGCGCTAGTGTGTGTGAATGTGGATTTTTGTGGTCCCCTTGGCATTTATTTGCCTCCTTGAGATTCCTCCACTCACCCATGCGCTCTCCCATGTTTTCCTTCCCTCGTTTATGAACCAGACATGCTTCTTACCTATTCACATATGTTCACACATGGATTCATGACATTTTGGTTAGGTTTGGGAGCCTATTGGTCAACCTAGGGGGGTTTAGGCGTCAAATCCCAGTCTGACACTTGGATGCATTCACATGGCCACAAGGGGCTCATAAATTGTATCCAATGTACTATAAATATGTATAATACATACCTACAAGGTGTTATGTAATATAACGGTGTTGGACCAGGAGAAGGACATAAGGAAGAAGTGAATGCACAAGCAAAATGATGAAAAGTGTGCGCGACGAAGAAAGAGGTGGAAGGAAAGCTGCGACGAGGATGCTACAATAAGGAAGACATGTCCGAGTTGGTAGAAGATGTAGGTAAAGAATTTAAGGCTGGAAGACGGAATTCAAGGAAGACTGCAAAAGGGTGAGCCAACAGGAGGAGGAAGGATAGTTTTGCGGCTATTTATGACTGATACAGACGAGTTGAAAGACGTTTTTGTAGCTATTTAATTCCATGGTTAATGTCTTGCAGGGATTTTAAGGCTCGGTAGGAGCCAAAATTGATGTAAACCAGAGATATTTTTTGTTGTTGAGTCTGTAATAACTGAGTTGTAGTCAGTCGACCTTTTGGGGTCTTGTAAATATTATATATAGGAGGAACCCGACCTATATAAGGGTTGGCTTAAGTCGTTTGTTCATTAGATGTCTGTTGTTCAAGAGTTATGCGGCTCTTAGTTAAATTAGTGAAATAGTTAGAAGAAGAAGACTCATAGGAGAGTCTAGTAGAAGGGAAGGGCTGTTGGGCTGTGAATCTTGCAGTTGTGTGTGTGGGCCTCTAGTAGAATAGAAGAGTCGATCCAACATTTGTGCGGATCAGTAGGAGTAGATAGCAGAATAAAACAGAGAGCATGAGAGCAAGAAGATTGAGTAAAATAGACATATCTAAAGAACAATCGGCATATTGCAGGCTGCAAGGTGCTATAAACCGTTATCATGCCAGATGAAGAGCACCTTGGTGGTTTTTCCCAGATGGGTTTCTACGTTATCTACTGTGTCATGTGGCTAAATGTGTTTAATGATGAATGTTGATGTGAATGATTGCTTACTATGAATTATTGTAGTTACTGTTGAATGAAAGTCACAATAGGAACAAGCAGTGGATGAATGAAGGATTAAAGCACTATTAGAATGTTATGTATGGATTTATAATTCAGCTGTTAAGTTAAGGAATGAGTCACACGATGTCTATTGAGCATAAGGAATCAGATGTTCCACATTGTTGCACCAGCTATAGAGTTACGATGGTAAAGTCGTGACACGCACCGATTGCGACTTATCGTTGTGTTGTCATTACACAGTAGCAGACCCCATCCTGTCGCTTTTGTTGAGCACCTTGGATGTAGGCCAAGGAACTAGAATCCCTCACCAACTACGAAAACATGGTTTTGGAAGTTACCCATAAATATATATCGGGTGAGACTATGCCTGCTTCGTGGGAGTTGCCGATAGAGCTTGCTTTGTCGAGCCGATGTCTTGTGGTGTCTTGTTGGTATTATGTTGTTGTTGAACTGCGGGTCTAGACAAGAAGAGAAGAGAGGCCAACAAATGGTTCCATTGTCGGGACCCTTAACCATTTGAGTCGAGGTACATGTTGTGGCATACGACAAAGAACGAAATAGAGGACTGGCTAGAGTCCAAAACGCTTGCATTCGCGCAAGATGAAAGCACATGATCTCAGTTGAGCGCAGAAAACTAGGTAGACTGGTATGTATATTCCGATATCCATGAGATTTTTTTTGCAGAGTTTCCTATCGTGCTGTATGAATGGTTGTCAAGATTGGCAAGAAAGAAGACAAATATTCAAAGACGAGAAACAGTCGAGCGGAATGATCAATTGGTGTGCAAGATAACCATTGTAAGTAACACCATCTCTAGAGATGTTGATTTTTGGGTTGATAGTATTTTACAAGGATATATTACTAAGTTTGCAGTAGAGGCTATAACCTCATATAATGAGGCTGAAAGAAATTTTTTCCAAGGACCTCGAAGAAGATATGTGTTATCTATCTATACATGGATCAAGATGCTCATTTATGAGAAGGGTATCCTGCAGTTGAGTAGTTGAGTCATGTACTACGGAGGAAGGCTATGTCGCAAATGACCTATTAAGAAAATGTTAAATGGTGAGATGAGATGTTCCCAAGAAGTACAAATCCTGAACTAGAGAATGGATTCCTATGGAGTGGAAGGAGATTCATATCTGGAAAGAGGAGAAAGACAAAGGAAGGTCGACAAACTCCTAATTTGTTTGAGGAAATCAAACACAAACTTTAGTTGCAAGTATACAAAGGATCTTGCGATGAAGAGGAGGACTATAGCTGGATCTCAAAAGGAGTAGAAGACTCTAAAGAGTATGACTATACACCAAGGTTAGGACATAACTACATCACACCAGGAGCATCACCCGAGGTAAGGTCTAGAGCCTCATCTCCTGAGCGAGTTATTAATACTGATAGTGCTAGTACTGCGACTATCACACAAGAGGAAACACCCCTGTCAAATCCTTCAGTGGATAACCTCGATGCCAAATCAATGGCTGGGGCAGATATTCGGCTACCAACATTCAATGGCAATGGAGCAGAGGATCCAGAGCAGCATTGGTTCATATGTGAATCTATTTGGATGGTTCGCTTAGTTCGGAATGCAGACCTAAATAAAGCATAGATGATCACGACTCTAAGGGGTCGTGCACTTGAATGGTTTATGAAGTACTGTATAATACCGTTAGGAGCACAGAAGAAGACCCTTGAGGAGATACACGCCATAATGATCTCTGAGTTCAAAAAACCTAAATCTGAGTCACAGTGCATCACTGAGATCAAGGAGATAAAGAAAGTGCATGGAAGAGACAATATGGGACTTTAACCAGCGATTTAAAAATTCGATGCCCAAAGTAAGTTTCCAGATGTCGGATGTTCAACGTAAGGAGTGGTTTATTGCTACACTGTTGTCACACATCCGAGGGCTATTGATGCAACAAAAGATTGAGTCATAGACGGAAAGGCTAGAATTGGAAATTAAGTTGGAAGCCTCGCCAATTGGTGATGGTGTTGTAGGAATGGTACATATTCAGTTGTAGTTGGATAATCTAACCATACAGCTTTAGGACATCAAGAAGGGTAAGGAAGCATACGAAGACTTATGGTGCAAAAAATGCAGAAAATACAGACACACTAAGGATAACTTTCTGACCTTCATGAATTATGTCTCATCCGGTGCGCCAAACCGGTTAAATGGCCATGGACTGCCATGGTGTCGCATATACTAGTTTAGAGGACATCACGATGAGGACTTCCTATACCTGCAAAATATTGTGAGTATCTTAGCAAACCTGTTTTGTAAATTTTGCAAGTCAATAGGGAATGAAGAGAAGGATTGCAGAGCATATCAACTCTTAAAGGAAAAGACGGTGGACACAGACTTAATGAAGAATGATGGGAAGACTCAGGATGACCCCGCACAAGAATCATATCATCCTATGCAGTTCCCATATAATCAGTACCAGAACTAGTATCAGCTTGAGTATGCGCCACATTAGCCATACATGCAACAGAATCACTATCAGTCGCAATATCAACAGAATTAGTATCCCCCACATCAACCACACCTTCAGGGAAGGGGTGGTGGGCACTTCATAGGAAGAGGAGGTAGAGGAGGATTTGGTAGAGGAAGAGGTCAGGTTACATGCTACAACTGTGGACAACTAGGTCATTATGCCAGATATTGCTTGGAGCCTGCAAATATGTGCTCATATTGCAAGGGGCAGGACCATAATGTGGACCAATGTCCACAATTGATTGCGAAGTGGTAGGCTAGGACCAACGCAGGTCCTACTCCTGCGTATAATCCCAATCCAACTTCAAATGCTAACTTAAATGTCTAGATGATTGTTGTTGAACCAAGGGAGCCGAGCGTTGTAGTCATAACAAGAGGAGGTGCTTCGATCGGAGCTGATCTAGAAACGCCACAAGAACAACTTCAGCCACAAGTACGACCGACGACACTAAATAAGGTACCGTTCAATGTCCAAAAGCATAAGCAAGTATTCATGGACATGCGACTAGAGTTTGTGAATCCAGAAGAGCCATCGACTTCAGAAAAAGTTAGGGATATGCCTGAATGATTCCAACACATATTCCAAAAGAAGGTCCCACAAAAGGTTAGTAAACTCAAGTCCTTTCTATCAAGTTTCTTAGTGCTAATACAAGATAAAGATGATATCAAAGAACTACAAGCACTAATAGAAGAGACACCAGTAGAGCCACAACCTAAAAAGAGAGTTAACTAGGTCAGAAAGAAATTGAAAACTGGACACGAGTTAAGAATGACTGCGCAGATAGGAGATTATGACATGGACTATATCATTTTAGACCTCGGGTCTAATGTCAATATATTGACACGACAAACTTGGGAAAGTATGGGGAAGCCACACTTGGAATGGTCTCTTGTCTAGCTGGGACTTGCCAATCAGGCAAAGGTAATCTCAATTGGTAGATTGAGTCAAGTCCCTGTCGACATAGAAGGGTTGCGCACATTTGCAGACTTTGAAGTCATTAACATTATTGACGACACAAATCCATATCCCGCATTGCTAGGCATAGATTGGGCCATAGACAATCATACCATCATCAAATTTAAGAAAAGGATACTCTCATTTGAGGATAATTAAATGAGGGTAGTGTCACCCATTGATCCATTGGAAGGACAAAGATATGTTGATCTTGTCTATAACGACGGATAGGGTGACTATCTCAACTAGATCTACAATGGCACTGCCATGCAAGAAGATTACATCAAACCAACTGCAGATGGGAACCTGAGCTGGAAGAATGCTAGTTCCTACACATCCGACTCAGGGGAAGATTTAGAGAATTGGAAAAACCGGTTGCATGAGGTCTCTATGAAGAGATGCACAAGGATTACTAGGTCTGTACGATGGGTGGAGACCGATGACAGAGAGCTACCCACCTATGAGGGATTACCTAAAATTACAGCATTTCACATTGATTTTGAAGGTCTCGTGATAGAATCACATCGCTTGTCTACGTTGGATAATGTACTCAAAGCTACGCCTTCCAGATGGTGGGCTACACACAAGCAGTTCATAACAGACTGGCTGCAATACAGAAGGTTGATGGAATTCCGGTTTGGTGAAGAAGTTGTTACTGTAATTCATAGGTACACAAGGTTTTCAAGCCCTGCAAAGAACATAAATCAGTGTCGCACTGTATTTACAGTATACCCGTGTCAGGAATGGGTCCATCATTTCATTCACACATTGGAAATGACACCTAAAACCTAGTATGCGTCTATGGATTTGCGAAAAAGGTACTCAATATTGGGAAGAGATAGCCAAATAGTTTGTTCACACATTTTAGTTTTCTGATGAGAAACCTACAGTTGATACTGCACCTCAAATTCTCAAAGCCCAGATATTTGCTCAAATCCCTGTCATAGAGGTGAATTCCCACCAGAGCAGTGTGACCATCCATCAATGGATGGCCTGTTATAACCTAACTGGAGATCCATACGATGACCTGGCTAACATAAACAGACCATAGTTAGAGGGTACACGTGCCGTATAGGGAACTGACATTTCTAGTGACCAATTCCTAAAACCGCTGAAAATCAAGAAAGTAAACATTGGGTCGCTAGAGAACTAGAAGATCTCCAATATAGGGGATTATTGGGATGAAGAGACTGTAGCAAAGATCACAAAATTGCTGCATGAACATCAAGACCTGTTCCCTACCAATTTTTTAGAGATGAAGGGGATAGTAGGAGATTTAGGGGAAATGAAAATACCCCTTCGACCAGATGCTAAACCTAGTAGACAGCGACCATACAGAATGAACCCCAGATATAAGGAAAATGTAAAGACATAAATCATTGAACCTGTTGATGAATCAGAGTGGATCAGCCCTATAGTGATCTAGTATAAGAAGACAACAGGTGAAGTTAGGATCTGTGTCGACTTGAGGAAGCTAAACGATGCATACTTGCACAACCCATTCCCAACACCATTCATAGATGAAGTACTTGAAAATGTAGGTGGGAAAGAGATGTATTCATTCACTAATGGCTTCTATGGCTATCATCAAGTCAGAATCACGCTGGAGGATCACCACAAAACGACCTTCGTCACAGAATGGGGATGCTATCAGTATACGGTAATTCCCTTTGGACTCAAGAATGCACCTGCTATTTTTTCTAGAATAGTAGTTTCTACTTTTAAAGATTTTATACATAAATTTCTTGAAGTCTACTTTGATGATTGGACTGTGTTTGGTCTAGTAAGATTCCATATTGAGAGTCTACTCATGGTGCTAGGCTGTTGTTGCCAATATCATATTGCGCTTAATTCTAAGAAATGTATTTTATGTGCACCATTTGGTATACTCTTGGGCCACTTCGTATGTCATGACATGATTTTGGTCGACCCAACAAAATTTGCGATTATTCTCGACCTACCACCACCTACATCAGTTACGCAACTCGGATCAGTACTAGGCCATACAGGCTACTACCAGAAGTTCATCAGAGGATATGCAGCAATCACTACACCTATGGAGAAATTTTTGAAGAAAGACGTAAAGTTCTAGTGGAAAACTGAGTGCCGGGAAAGCTTGGATAAATTGAAGATGATAATGGCCACTGCAGAAATACTTGTATTCCCATACTGAAAAAAGGAGTTCCATGTGCATGTCGACGCGTCGTCGATCGCGCTTGGTATAGTCCTGACACAACCAGGAGAGGGTGCGATTGACCACCCTATTGCTTTCTCAAGTAGGAAACTGTCAACAACAAAAAAGAAATATACGACGACAGAAAGAGAAGGCCTTGCTATGGTCTATGCGCTTCAGAAATTCTGACAATATTTGTTGGGTGGACATTTTCAGATGTACACTGATCATTCAATGTTGGAATACCTAGTCAACAAGCCAGTGTTGGGGGGGAATATTTGTAGATGGATTCTCCTATTTCAAGAGTTCGATTTTGAGGTCATTGTTAAACCAGGTCGACTAAATGTTGGACCAGAAGACCTATCAAGGATAGAAAGAGGTGAAGAACCAACGAACCTCGAAGATAACTTTCCCGATGTGCAACTGCTTGCAATCGACATGATGGAATATCAGAACCATGAGTTTAATGCCATCATTAATTTTCTAAGCACGGGATATGCATCGAAAGGAATGTCAACTAATTAGAAAAAAACTTGGTCGTCAGAGCTGCTGATTATACATTGATCGTGGGGCATATGTATAAGCTGGGCACAGATGAAGTACTACATCGCTGTGTCTTTGACTATAAATGACCATGGGTTATGAGTGAAGCACATGTTGGTGTCGCAGGAGGAAAATACATGGGAAAAGAAACTGTGTGAAAAATCCTACAAGCAGGATTATGGTGGCCAACCATACACATGGATACTAATAGTTTCTATCGGCACTGCAATATCTGCCAGATAACAGGAAAACCATCGCGCCGTGACGAAATGACACTGGTGCTACATATATCCCTCTAAGCATTTGATAAATGGCTCGTTGATTTCGTTGGACCTATCATCCCACCAGGAAAGAGGACTGGTGCATGCTATATTATCACCGTGATAGATTATTTAACCAAATGGGCTGAAGCCACGCCTGTTAAATATTGCACTGCTGCGACTACGCCATTTTTTTTTTTGAAAACATAGTGACTAGATTTGGCTATCCAAAGATTCTCCTAAGTGATCAAGGTACAAATTTTTCTAACAAAGTGATTACTGAGCTTACTGCAGAATTCTAGATCCAGCATAAGAAGACAACACCCTATTACCCTCAGGCGAATGGAACGGTCGAAGCTTTCAACAATATTTTGGAGAATGCATTGACCAAGGTATGCAATGTACACCGAGATGATTGGGATAAAAAAATTTCAGTTCTGCTATGGGAATATCACACAACTTGCAAGCGACTGACAAGTCACACCCCGTTCAGGTTGGTATATGGACAAGAAGTTGTTGTACCAATGGAGTACATTGTGCCAAGCCTATGGATTGTTGCGCTGACAGAGATGACTGACGGAGATGCCGTCGAACAAAGTTTGTCGCAACTCGTTCAGATGGAAGAGGAATGCTTTGTCACAATATATCATCAGACTATGGAGAAGCAAAGAAAAAAAGCATGGCATGATTGCCTTATCTGGGTTAAGCCATTTAAAGTCAGAGGACTTGTATTGCTGTATCACAACAAGTTTTTCAAACACCCGAGTAAGCTAAAGACACATTGTCTTGGGCCATATGTGATTGAACACATCACTGATGCAAGCACAGTAAAGTTACAAAAGCTCGATGGAACATATATTGCAGGAATGTTCAATGGAAGTCGCCTGAAGCCGTACTATAACGGTTTTGACATGCCTGGCTAGGTCTGCATCGCACGGATAAAAATAAAAGAAAAAAAAGAAAAAAAAGAAAAAGGGAAGCTGTTATGTCGTACGTTGGCGACACACGTATGCAAACGTGCAAGAAAAGGCAGAAACCGTATGGAAAGGCGACAATGACAGGCTGTCCAAAATCGGGTATTTAAGAGAGGATATCCATAAAATATTGAGGCAGATATGCCAACTAAGAGCCATAAATTTGACGCGGTATGAGGAGAATGACGGTGTGCTTTTTGGCCCCGTCAGTCATGCTCAACATAGCTGTGATAATTGTGCTAGCAGGTATAGCCCAACACTCGAGTAAGTAGAGTTAATAGAGGAATGTGTTGGTCAAGAAGCCCATGTAGTCGATTAGACATCAACCACTGATTGCATGACAACTGAAGGAAGTAGAGGCGCGTATAAATACCAGGATTTTCCATCAAGCAATCTTTTACGCATAGAGAGAGAGAGAGAGCCGAGAGAACCAGAGAGAGAGAGAGCCGAGAGAACCAGAGCCGAGAAATCACAAAACCAAAATTCTATCACTCAGTTAACCAACACCCATGGTCATTGAGATCCCCAGTGATAGCGAGCTATTAGACGCAACTGTTATTCTGGGTTTCCCAATTGTCGAAGAAGAATTAGAATCACCATAGGTATAGCAACCAAAGAGCAGCCAAAAACTGACTTGATGGCATGAACCAGGAAACCATATGCCCCCCTGACCGCACCTAGACCTCCACCTGCTCCTCGACCTGCAACTTCCCTTGTTAATATTCCAACCCTTGGTTCATGCCTTGTGCCGAACCCAGTTCTTAGACCACCAACTGTCACTACACAGCCGATCAGAGAGCCAAGACAGGTCGGTGAGAAAGAAGCCAGAGGCTTGTCTGGACCGCAAACAATGCAAACGTCCAGAAAGCGGAAGACTAAGACTGCTCAGGACACTACTGGGAAAGCACTCATGGAAGAAGGCCCACTGGAGGAAAATGCTATGGACGAAGAATCCCCACCACATAGAGGCCCAGATGTTGAGGAGGATGACGAAAAATTCCCCACTATGTCCCACCAAGAAGAGTTGATGCAGAGGAAGTGGTGCTGCCGAAGAAGGCCAATACAACTTTGCTCGCGTCGCGGACCCCTGAGAATGTCCCCATGCCCAAGAGCATCATGCCAAAGCTCATAATGTTGAGCTTCGAGGACTTCGACACACGACAATAGCCAGGGTTGAAAAGAAACAAGTGCATGATCCTCGATCAGACAGACCCGACTGGGGCTCAGATACTCATACCAATGGAATGAGATGAAGGAGTTGGAAGCACAGGATTGATGAGCCTATTATTTATGCCCACCTTCAGCCATAGTACATATGTCAACACATACGTGGGACAATTTATGGTCTATTTCCACCGAGGATGGTTATGGATCGATTGACCATACCCGGTCGACGTCGACCTTATTGCTGCGATAACGGGTTTGCCTAAGGAAGGGGGCGACCCCACACCCTATTTGGCCCAGAAGAACACCACCAGGATGAAGCATAAGTATAATCTTCAGCACGCAGAAAGGGGTTTCCTAATTGGCACCATTGAAGACACAAGTGTGTGGTTTACCACACGGCTCCTCTCTTGTAAGTTGCTACACAAGATGAGGCCCAACCAATGCACTGCGAGAACAATTGACCTCGTAGAACTATGCGCACTGGGAGAGATTTTCAATTGGTCACGATATTTGTTGAATGAGCTAATAGATGACGCCATGCAGGCCTAGGAAGATCCCACCTACAAATTACATTACTCTTGGTTGCTCATCTTGATATCCTTCACTTTGTGGGCCAACCCGCCGGACTATGTACAGATGGATGTTCCACTATCGTTCCTTGGAGCAAGGTACCAGAAATTGTGGGACTAGAAGAAGCATACAGATCGACAAAAGGATAACAACATCAAGTTCTTTTTGCATGTAGAGGCATTGCATGATGTTATCTTCCGATCTCACCGAATCCACACTGCGACAGTGCACAGGTACACAACCTTTATCAATTTTCAAGTCGGTGCCCATACTATGATCTTGGAGCCCAAGAAAGACCCAGCGAGGCAAGCACACAATGTAGGTTCATGATCACCGACACTGATGTCGATGACATTTTAAGGAGTGGTGCGGCCCACTGGCAGAGCCGCTGCCTGAGCACCTGAACGAAGAAGACCCACCAATGGACCACTGCGACGACCAAGAAAATGGCTAAGGAAACAAGGGAGGAGATGACCAATGAGATCAATCACAAGAAGAGGAAGAAACAATTGATGATGCTGGTAGGAATGGCTCGGATCATCCTGACTCCGAGCACTCACATCCTCAAGAAAACATCCAACCACAAGCGCAAACGTAACAACAAAGACCAGAGCACCCGCGCAAGAAGAGAAAAGCAGATAAGATGTCTAGCACAAACACATTGACTGAAGATGATGTGCATGAACTTGCAAATGTTGTCGCTAAAGTTGCACAAGACAACCTTTCCACTATGAACATGCAATAGGTAAATATTGCTGACCAAGTTGGGAACCATTTGAATAAGTTGATAGAAGGCATTAATGAGGTCAAATCCACTATAGAGGCTGAGACATACGGTGTTGATCCCAACGTTCCATTAGCCACACCAGAGTTAGTACCGCCAATCAAAGTAAATATTCTGAGGCGCGCATTGGAGACAGAAATAGAGACAAGTGCACTTGATGATAGTCTACAAATTGAATTCTCCAAGCTAGCCTTGAGTGAAGTCTATGAAGTTCAGCAGGCAGTTGCGTTTGAAGTATGACTAAGGGAAAATGTTGTTGCTTATTAAGAAGAAAAACAAAAATGTAAGGAGAAGGCGCACAAGGCCCTCCTTACGGACAAAGAGTAGGAAATTGTCGCACGTGAGCATAACAGGGTTTCACTCACTGAAATCATTAAGAGTGTGGTTGCAGAATTCCCACCAGAAGCTGGCTAGGAAGATGAATATTCAGAAGCTAAGGTTTCCCGACTGTCGTGCATCACGAGGGAACTAAATAAGTAGGTTGAGGACCTGCAGTATAGGCAGGTACTGAGCACACCTCCAGAGGTCCTCGAGGAGAGAAGAAGAGCAGCATATGAGGCTGCTGAGAAGATAAGAGAAGGCGAAAAAATGTGCACAAAGGCCACTGAAGCAGTTGCTACAATCTGGGGAGCGCTGCTGGAAGATGAAACTGTAGAAAACATAAGGGAGAGCGCGCTATAGGCAGATGAGAAAATCAATGCTGCAAAGGAATAAATGAAGAAACAACTGCTTTAGGAAAAGGTTACTACGAGTGCCGAGATCAAGAGACTGCAGCAGGAAGTCCAGGCCCTTCGATATCAAGAGCAGACTAGGGAAGTTGAGGGAGAGACACACCAATCAGAAGCAAACTGGCTCACAAAACTTCTTCATCTTGTGCAGCAGAAACTTCAGCAAGTCGTGCAGTTGTTAGAGGGAGGATCGTCGAAACATATCAGTTCTGATCATGTAGAGCAGTTGGCCACACAGGAAAAGGAAGTAACAGGGGAAGTTTCTAAGGTGCAATAGATGGTGAAGGAGTTCCAAGACAATATTGGTCCCACTATGCATCTTGTCCCTGCGCTAGAGGCATAGATTTTGCAAGGCAAGTAAAAGTTTTTTGGCAGGCCATTTTTGTGGATGAGTGCCTTTTTTCTTAGTGGCTCAGGACGAGTCACATGTGAGTGTTGGGGGCCTGTTGGACGAGGAGAAGTACACAAGGAAGAAGCGAATGCACAAGCAAAAGGATGAAAAGTGAATGCGATGGAGAACTAGGTGTAAGGAAAGCTGCGACGAGGATGCTGCAATAAGGAAGATAGATCCGAGTCGATAGGAGACGCAAGTAGAGAAGTTAAGGCTGGAAGATAGAAATCAAGGAAGACTATAGAAGGGCGAGCCAGCAGGAGGAGGAAGGACAGTTTTGCGGTTATTTATGACTGATGCAGACGAGCTGAAAGACGTTTCTGCGGCTAGTTAAGTCCGTGGTTAATGTCTTGCAAGGATTTTACGGCTAGGTATGGCCCAACATTGATGTAAAACAGAGATATTTGGGTTGTTGATTTTGTAATAACTGAGCTATACTCATTCGACCCTGCGTGGTCTTGTAAATATTATATATAGGAGGAACTTGACTTGTATAAGGGTTGGCTTAAGTAGATGTCTGTTGTTCAAGAGTTATGTGGTTCTTAGTTAAATTAGTGAAAGAGTTAGAGGAAGAAGACTCAAAGGAGAGTCTAGTAGAAGGGAAGGGTTGTTGAGCAGCGGATCCTGCAGCTGTGTGCACGGACTGCCAATAGAATAGAAGAGTCGATCCAAGCTGTGTGCGGATCAATAGGAGTAGATAGCAGAATAAACCAGAGATCATGAGAGCAAGAAGAATGAGTCAAATAGACATATCGAAAGAACAGTCTGCATATTGCAGGCTGCAAGGTGCTATAAACCGTTCTCATGCCAGCTGAAGAGCACCTTGGTGTTTTTTCCTAGATGGGTTTCCATGTTATTTGCTCTGTTATGTGGTTGAATGTGTTTAATGATGAATGTTGATGTGAATGTTTGCTTACTATGCATTATTGCAGTTACTGTTGAATGAATGTCGCAATAGGAACAATCAGTGGATGCATGAAGGATTAAAGCACCGTTAGAATGTTATGTATGGATTTTTGATTCAACTGTTAAGTTAATGCATGAGTCACACAATGTTTGTTGAGCACAAGGAATTAGATGTGTCGCGTTGTTGCACCAGTTGTAGAGTTACAATGGTAAAGTCATGACGCACACTAGTTGTGACTTATGAAGTCTTGCTTCATTGGAGACATGGTCATGTAAGGTAAAAATTTCAGTACATAACTACCGATGAGTAGATTGCAAATGTGTTGGAAATCCGTTGTCAGTGACAAATTTCAGATACTTCCAAAATAAGCTTGGTATGGAAAAATGCGTATTATAGAAAATTAGAATGTCTCCTTCGCTGACAGGGAGTGTTGATTGTACAACATCAAGACTCATTCTCCATACTTGTGTTGTATCAAGTCCTATCTATATCCTTATGTGTTGAGGTGGGATGCAAGCACTGTAGTCTTGTGTTATATCAGGATTGATCTTGTGTTGTATCAATACTGTAGACTTGTGTTTTATACAGTCTAGACATGTGTTGTATTAAGTCGGTGATTCTCATAGATGGTACCCTATGAGATGGATCTCCAATTGTGGATATGATCTTGTGTTGTATTAATAATGTAGACCTCTATTTGTTGAGGTAAGGCATACTTAGTAAATTGTTTATACTACGTGATGTACTACTAGTCATGGTCACAAAGTGCTATAATCCTCCTTTAGGGATTAGCTACCTCTAGAGTGAATTGCTTTAACATATGACTATATGATGTGGGGTAATATATATGATCATTAGTATATGTGACAATTCTTTTGATCATGTTATGATAAGATGGATAAACAATTAATACACATGTGGACCATGCAATACATAATTAATGATAATGAGATAAGCATAGGGAAAGATAAAGGATTCAAATTACCCATGCATACCTCGAGTGAACTTGAATTGTAAAATCTTCAGTAAATCCCCAGTTGTAATAAAGCATACATCAATTAACTAGAAATATCCATGGAACATTTAATAATATAATGTTGCATGGATGACCCTAAGAGTGAAGCACCGATGACACTAAGAGTGAAGCACCTTCATTACCAGTCAGTCTCCTAAATTTATGGTTATGCATTGAGTTGAAGACAAAATTAAGTTCAAAGCCAGTTAGCATACATTTAAATCTATTCTTGAAAGGTATGGCACATGTATTGTGCATGGATAAGAATTCGAGGACAATGACTTAGCACCAGTGTAGGAACGACACTAATGTTTGCATGGAGAGAATCCCATGCACCAGTGTTAATTGTTAGGATTAATTAATCAATCCTCCATTGACCACCATACTCTATTTGTCTTTTACTAGCCTAAGAGGTCATTGCCACTTCAGTAGTAGCATGGGGGACTCATATGGGGCCCACCTAACACTCAATGTGCATGTCTGCATAAGTTTAAGAGCTCCAAGGACCAATCCCTATAATTTAGGAACTCTGAGTGCCACCAACAGTCTCCATCAGTTGACCCTAGTCGGTGTTCAGTCATTAAGAAAATTTTGAGGTCTAAAATGGGCCTCCTAAAAGATATAATAAAATATTACGAGTAAGGCATTTTGTGGGGAAGGTATATTTACAACTCACCTCTTATACTAAAATCAATGTAACTATGGTTAAGTTAATTTGAAAAGATGTATATAAATAAAATTAATGAAAAAATCATATTTGATGTGACTAGAAATATGACTACTTTTACGTACATAACTTTTAAATAACATATTATGAATGAACTTATAAAATAAAGTACTAATGTAAAAAAATAAAGTATATTAATTTTGAATTTCAGATAATTCACATATTTAATATATAAAATATCTTTATAAAATCATATATTCATAATTTTAAATTTTAAAGCTAACTAAAACTTATAAAAATAAATCATTATTAATAGTTATATTTTTAAGATATTCATTATATAAATATAACTTATATTTATTAAAAATAAAAACCAATAATAATTGAATTTTATAAATTTATTTTTTATTTAAAATTTAGTGGTGGTAAAATAAATTTATAAAACCTCTAAAATATTTTTTTTATATTTAATATATATTACATTAAACAATAAAAATTATCATTAATTTAATATATGACATATATTATATTTGTATTAATTTAATATAACTTATATTATATTTATAAAAAAGTAATTAGAATTTCAATTATTTTACAAAGTATTATATTTAAAAATACTAAACAATTTGTGCGAACAATTAATTGGTGTAATGTAAAATTCAAATAATGAATGTTACGTACCAATTTTGAGTTTTGAAAGAATGGAGTTTCCACGTATTAATGAATATCACGTATCAACTTTTTTTTGTTTTGAAAAGACTCATGCATTGGTTTTGGTCATAGAGTGAATAATAAATATTTATAAAATTAATTTATGTATATTATAAGGGATTATTGATTTTTATTATGACTTTGTTTTGAAATTTGAAATATAAATAACTTTATTTTATAAGTATTTTTGTACATTTATATTATAATCAAACTTACAACATTGATGTGGTTAACCATGGATTTTCACCTACCATTTAGATTTGACAAATAATAATTTTTAACTCAACTAATGTCATCTCAACCATAAGGGATGATGTCATCATCCAGAATGTGTCTAGTTCTTGTAAAGTTGATTTTGATAGTACATTTTTTGTTTGGAGGCCCATTTTTTACCTCAAAGTTCCCCTAATGTATGTTCAGTTATGCTTTGATTCCCATTAGTTAGTTCACTCTTAGTCATCCTACTGTTAGTTTGCATGATTTAAGGAAGGCATGGTGTCTTTGCTCACCTAACTCACCAGTTAATTATTTGTGATCTGATTCAGTCATATGAAGTTGCATTAGTGAGCTCTAGAAGTGATTTCCCCACACTGAGTTAGCTCCGGAGTCAGTCCAGGTTGGTAGATTCAAATCCCATCTAGGGCATTCTAATTATCCTATTTGTCACCATTTTATTGCATACAATATCATGATTAATGGATGTAATGCTATTCTTCCAATTTTGTCTCCATGTATGTGCAATTTTTCCATGAATGATTGACCAGTCTTTACTAAAATCTTATTCTCTTTTGTTGGCTTCTTTTATAATTGATTTCATTCATGCATGAGGATCCTATGCTTCACTAAATTAAGCATGGTATCAGAGCAAGTATTCATGCCAACTTCAAACCTTGAAAACTTCTATCGATGCACCAAAAGCAATTAGGTTTCACACAAATCGTGTTATTATTGCGTTGCCCCCTCTGGATTCTATCTAGAAAATTATAGACAGGTGTGATGCACCCATAGAAAGTGCACATGCCAAACTGGAGAGTGTTTGAATTGGTTTGATTGCGAATTGAAACATTTTGCAATGTTTTTGTAGGTACATTCAAATATATTCTAAAGAATAGTTTTTTTTAAGATGTAAAGATGGAGAATTCAGTAGATCTAACACTCGAAATCCTTAGACCCTTTAACTATATTGATTGGAGGGTTGATATGCAGATTGTCTTGTGCAACAAGGATCTGTATAGGGTCACCATGGGCAGAGATGTTGAACCCCAACAACCTCTTGAAAATTCAAAGCATTTGAACAAGATAGATGAATCATTTGGATTCATGTGCATCCACATCTTGAGGGAGATTCTCTTCCATCATAATGGATTGAGAACTCCGAAAGGAGTATGGGATAAGCTCAGATCCTTGTTTGGAAAGCAGGATGATCGGGCCAGGGCCATATACTAGAGAATGAGTTGACAACACTACATCCCAACAACTTTGAAACTATCAAACAATTCTTCTCAAAATTCAAATCTCTTGTCATGCAATGTTGAAGTACGGGACTGAGAAGAAGGATGAGGAACTGGTGTTCTTAATTCTAAGAAAACTTCGCCTAGAAGAAAATTCCCTTCGGTTTGTCCTTGGGGTACCTTCGCGTACAAGAAAATGCCCTTCGGTTTGAAAAATGTCGAAGCTACGTTTCAGCAGGCAATGAATTTTGCCTTCCACGACATCAAGAATATTGTCGAGTTGTACTTGGATGATATTCCTGCCCATTCTCGCAAGAGGAAGGACCATCCAGATCACCTTCGCATGATTTTTGAACAATGTAGGCATTATAAAATACACTTGAATCCCCACAAGTGTGTTTTCTGTGTTGAGTCGAGGAGGCTACTAGGGTTTATCGTGTCAAATAAAGGAATTCAGGTGGATCCTTTGAAAGTTGAGGCTATTGTAATTCTGCCTCCTCCTCGTTCTATCAGGCGAATTCAGAGCCTACAGGGAAAATCTAATTTCCTTCGACGTTTTATAGTTAATTATGCCAAAATTACTAAAGTTTTCATGCGCTTGTTGAAACAAGACACCCCATTTCTATGGGATGAAACCGCACAACTTGCATTCGAGGCATTAAAAAAGGATTTACTGTCGGCTCCTTTGTTACGTCCACCAAATTACTCTAAAGACTTTATATTGTATATGGTTGCGTCGAAGTTAACTATAGGGGTAGTATTGGTTCAGGAGGACGACAAGCTCCAAGAGCATGTTGTCTATTATCTTAGTTGTGCATTAGCTCATCCAGAACTCAGATACTCTCACGTCAAGAAATTAGCATTGACAGTTGTCTATGTTGTTCAGGGGCTGTGTCACTACAATTTTTTAGGACAACCATAGTGGTGGCAGATGTAAATCCTTTTTAGTATGTTTTGTCTCGACGTATAATCGGAGGCAAATTCAATAAGTGGATAGTCATTCTCTAAGAGTTTGACTTGGATTTCCAGTCTATTAAATCCAAAAAGTCCTTAGTTTTTGCAGATCTTATCTTAGAAGAGAATGTAGTGGTGGGGATGACTCAATCCCATATGAGTATATCTTTCTGATTTCCACCTCTGATTCTTGGTACGAAGATATCCTTATATATCTCCATACTTTGAAGTGTCCTGCGTCCTTCTCGCGCGAAGAGCAACGTAAATTGTGCGTTAATGCGTAAAACTACATGATTATCGGTGATACTCTATATCGAATAGGGATAGATTCTATTTTGCATCTATTCCTCACCCATGAGGAGGCTGAGCCTGTCCTAAATGATTCACATAGCGGAGCGTGTGGGGGTCATTTATCTGGGTTAGCAATGGCCCAATTTTTTTTATGTGTCGGTTATTTATGGCCCACTGTCTTTAAAGATTATGTGGAGGTTGTGAAGTGATGGTATCCATGTTAGCTCTATATCAGGAAAATGCGGTCACATCCTGATCCATTGTTTCCCGTCATTGTGGTAGGACCCTTCACTAAGTGGGGGGTGGATTACGTGACATGCAACCCAATTTCTGCTGGGGGCATAAATACATCATTATTGTTGTAGACTACTTCACAAAGTGGGCAGAGGAAATGCCTACCTTCAAAGTAGACGATGAAATGACAACTTACTTCATGTTTAACCAAATCATTACTCATTTCAGTATACCAAAGGAGATTGTCACTAACCATGGCACTCACTTTCAGAATAGTATGATGATCGAGCTGACTACTATGCTAGGGTTCAAGCAAGACCACTCATCTTCCATCTACCCTCAAGCGAATGGACAAGTAGAGGCAGTAAATAAGACCTTGAAGACCATTCTAAAGCATAACATTAAGACAAACCAGTCAAATTGGAATATCATGCTATATCTTGCACTTTGGGCGTACCGAACTAATGTCAAGACTGCTACAGGTTTTTCACCTTTCCAACTCATTCATGGGGTGGAAGCAGTCACTCCGGTCGAACGTGAAATTACATCTCTTAAAATAGTCATTCATGTACTCCCTGATACTACGGAACTAGAAGAACATTTGCTTCACTTTGAAAATCTCGATGAACAATGCAGAGATGCGTTGACAGCAAACGAAGCTCACAAGAATAAGGTAAAGAACCAATATGACAAAGCAGTTAAGTTGAGAGTTTTCTTTGAAGGGGAACTTGTTTTACTCTGGGATCAAGATAAGGAACCCACGGGGGCAGGAAAATTTAATTCTATGTGGTTAGGTCCCTATGTCATGTCAAAGGTCTTGGAAAAAGGAGCGTATGAATTAACTGATTTTGATGGGAATAAGTTGCTTGAGCCTAGAAATGGGCTCTACTTGAAGAAGTACTACACCTAGGCATGGTGCTTGTTCTTGCATTTTTATGTACAATAGTTAGCTGGTTAGTGTTTCTTATACAATCTGTTTGTTGTTGCTGATGTCAGTTGAGTGGTTCGTAGGTTTTGCGGATGGTGCTAGTCGCCATACTTGTAACCTAGCTTCAGTCGCATGGGTTATTTATTCACCCTCAGGACAACTAGTTGCCTCTAGAGGCACTTGCTTAGGTCCTGCTACTAATAATGTGGTTGAGTACATAGCTGTTATTGAGTTGTTATGGGGTGTCGCGTGGCATTACCCGTTTAGAGGTCAGACTTTACTCTCAACTCGTGGTTTCTCAATTTAATGGAGATTATCAGGTGCGAAACTCTACTTTGTTATGTCAGTTTTTGCATGTTAGATTACTTGAAATAAACTATGAATATATTTCATTTAATGAAATTCCAAGAAATGAAAATACAATTATTGATTCTTATGCAAACTACATTTAGATTGGCACTTGACACAGACTTTGTAAAATAAATATAACATATGCATTTGGAACACATGTAAATAACCAGAAAAACATATATATATGTAAAATATGTCCATTGATATATCGAGTTTTGATCCGTATGATCCTGTCATAAATGTATAAATATACAAAAAATAGGATTGTAATCCATATGTACGCCTATAGATGTAATCCCACTCCTCAGCCTCCTCGGCTGCGACTGCCTCTTCGGCCTCCATGTAATGTAAAATAGCTCTAGCTACCCTTCGAAGAAGGTGTATCCAATTCATCGGAATCGCTACTACAAACTCCTGCATAACAATAGGGATCCACTCGATCCACATGGTAGGGACACCTTGGGTTAGCCTAGAAATATTTCTCTTAAGAACTCGTAATATGCTCTGGTCCCCACCCTGTGTAGGCCGTACAAATTTCATAGGGTGACCATCAGGGAATACAGGTCCAATATATGCATAAAACATTTAAAAATGGTCAAAATTTTTATACATATGTATATACATTACTTTATGATTAAAATTGATAAAAAATCAAATAACATAAAAAAGATAAAAATACCTAGCTCTCCCCATACCTCCCCTGGCGGGAAGACAAGGTCATTGTCTCCTCGAAAATCCAATCCAACATATGGGAATTGTTCGAGCGCTGGTACTTGCCCTTCCCACCATAGATAAAAATCATCATCATAGACATTTTGGACTGATCGTCTGCCACCTTGACGCAGAAATACCTTGCCCCATGTGGTAATTCTAGGTTGACGAGGGGAAGGTGGTGGTAGTGCTACTGCGGGGCTAATAGCAGGCACTCTCTCAAAGAAGAATGCCACTAAAATACTTGTGTATCCAAAGTTATTCCTATGCCCTCTTTTGCAGTCAGAGAGTTGTTTCCTCATAATCGAGATCATACCTGAGCACCAATCAAATACTATACCTAGCATGCACTCCACTGCAATCTGCATCCGAGTTCGAGTGGCTAGGTGCAGTGAAGAAGATCCGACAATTCTTACCACTGTGCTTACCATCACTTGTAATGGGAAGCTAGTTATGTGAGAAATAGGGACACATGTCCCCTTCTTCTATGTACCTGGTGGACAATAAATATCAATGTAGTCCTTGACACTCATAAGGTCACCACCCCTACCAGTACCCGCAAGGTTCATGGGAAAGCCTTTGCAGGAAATACCTGTAATGAAGTATATGTCCTCTAATTTAATCTCCAAGATATCTCCTTGAAGATCAAATAGACCAAGGTTGTGGTCCTAGTGACTGATCAAAGTCTCTAGTAAACGGACATTGGCCCTCATGCCGAAAGTGCAGTAGAACTTCAATAAGCCACATTGTTGTAAAGCTTGTAAAGTCAGGGCATCCCGTAGTGCTTCTCGATCCATGTCCTCATGCTCTCTTTCCCTCCACTCTAGAACCATTTTGTACCTTCCCAATGACCATTATTAATCATTAGAATCCATTAGTATCTTTTGATTTTAGCCAATTTTTATAAATGGACTAATACCATGACTTTTTACTAAGTGCAACAGGTTCGAGATCATTAAGAAGTTGTTATTCGCAGCATACAGGGTAGGATTTGGTCCTCATTATGTACTGTGCATTTATACCTTATCCTTTATTTAAACCTAGGATTACCTTTTTGACCACGTACTATGGTATCAAACCACTTTCACCTCGTCCGCATCATTGTTCCTCTGTGGATAGGGCCTCCTTCTGAAGGGTATCCTAGTTTATAACACTTTGTTGTCTTTCTGGTACCAATGCCACAGTTGTGTTAGGTTTGCGGTGTTGATGTATTTGTAACTTCTGAATGTATTCACTTATGTATTTCATATATTGTATTTGATTAGTCCCTGATGTTCCTATCGGGAGAATCAATAATGTAAACAAGTAATGTAAAGTCATAGAAGTTAACCCTCCTAGTTGATCAAGGGTTAAAGTCCCTGTAGTTGTGGGGCACTAGGGTTATTAGACTCTCCTAGAGAAGTTGGCCCTGGTAAGTTATTGTCAAGTCAGAAACTAGTATAAATAGACAGTGAGCCTCTCTATTTAACACACAGTCACTCACACTCAGTTGTAGCGTATGAGTGAGAGAGAAGGAGCTGGGATACGAGAGAGAACAGCTGTCGGAGATCATCTTACTGTCTTTGGTTTTTACTGCTTCCATTGGTGCTTATTCTATCTCTGAGAAAGTTGCAAGGTTTTATCCTTTATGGTTTCCCTGAGGAAAATCTTTGTGTCTATTGTCTCTTGTGATTGATTGATGTGCATGTTATTCTCTCAGATAAGATCCTAAGATAATACTGTCTAAATTGATAAAAATCTAACATGGTATTAGAGATAACCTGAGAAGAAGACACTGTGCAGCTGCGAAAGCTAGGGATTCTTACTTTTTGGGTCTCTATCCACAATCCATCAGCAAAAGGAGGCTAGGATGAACCTCCATTGAAGGGCACATCTTTATATCAAAGCAGAATCTGATTTTGAGCACTTTTAGTTTTTGACCTACCACTGCATCGGGAAATTAGGGTTTTTCAATGAAGAGGAATTTTTGAGTGAGCCCAGGCTAGGATTACTCTCCTCCTCAAAATCGAAGTTTAGAGACAAAAATCGAGGTTTTTGGTTGGGTAGAACTTCGGGAAAGTCAAACCCTAATATACCCTAGGACCAGAAAACCAACATTGTAGAAGATCAGCGCCAGATTCAGTTTTCAGCTTCTCAAATTGGTAAGATCTAAATATTTTGTATTTCCATTTGAGGTTCTCAGTTAAGATGTCTCATCACACCAAGCTTGATGAAAATCTTGAGGGAGTTGATAATGTCCGAGCATGGAAGTATAGGATCTCCCTGGTTCTGCAAGAAAATGAGTTGGACTCTTACATCGGTGAAGAGGTTCCAGTTCCAGAGGGAGATGAGGCTAAGGCCTTACAAAAAAAGAAATTGGTCATGGCTAAGAGGATTATTGCTGATTCAATCAAGGATCACCTCATACCACATGCATCCTACCTAAAGACACTTAAAGCAATGTTTGATGCCCTGACCAAGCTGTTTGAAGGAAATAACATAAATCAGAAGATGACTTTGAGGAACCAGTTGAAGAATTTGAAGATCTAGAATGCGGAGACCATACCATCATACAAGGGTCTCCTAGATCAAAGAACAACTTGAAGCAGTGGATGAATAAGTGGAGAATGAAAAGATTGTGATGACCACCTTGAAAGGTCTCCCTAGGTCATGGGACTCCTTCATTCAAGGGATTTGTGCTAGAAGAAATCTAGTCACCTTCAGTAGACCATGGGAGGAATGCTCACAAGAAGAAACTCAAATAGTATCCTGAGAAGAAAAGATGGGAAGTGAAGATCAAGCTCTCATATTACACTCCAAGAAAAGCAGAAGGGACTATCATCATCCCAAAGATAAGCATTCTAACCAGAAAGATAAATCTAGAAAATATAACAAAGACATATCTAAATATAGATGCTTTGCATGTGATAAAAGAGGACACTTTGCAAGATATTGTCCCAAGAATAAGAATAGATCTCACAAGAAGAAAGGAAACAAGAGAAGACATCATGCTCATGATGCAGAGGATGATGAACCTTCCATAAAGAGAATCAAACAAGAAAGTGATGATTCTTCAAGTGATGAAGAATATGTTTTGATTTCCGCTCTCTTGGGAACTATCACACATGGAAGCAATGATTGGCTTATAGATGTGGGGCTTCCAAAAATATGATGGGATTCAAAGAATCCTTTATGAAACTGTCCGAACATGAGTCACCTCACAAGGTGAAACTTGGGGATGACTACCAGTATCCAATAAAAGGTAGTGGTGAATCCTCCTATAAGCTAGACTCTGGAAAGTCTATGAAGATGAAGGATGTCTTGTTTGTACCAGGACTAAAGAAGAATCTCCTCTCCATATTTGCATTGGATGCAAAAGGCATAAGGGTTGCATTTGTAGATGGCCAAGTTCTTATGTGGCAAAAGGGAAAGACTATAGATAATGTAGTTGTGATTGGAGAGCAAGAGGGAGGATTATACAAGATAAAGGATCAACCAAAACAAGCCTTGGCCAATGACTCAGTAGAGCCAAATGAACTTTTGCATAGAAGGCTTACACATGTGCACTATAGAGCACTACCACTTGCAAGGAAATTTGTTGAAGGTCTTATAGAAATACAGACAAAACATGACGGTGTATGCAAAGGATGTGCGAAAGGAAAGAACACAAAGAAGACATTTCCAAGTAGCGAGAGCAAGGCAAAATGAATCTTGGAAATCATCCACTCCGATATATGCGGTCTGATGTCATCCAGTTCATTGAGTCGGTATGTATACTATGTTTCTTTTATTGATGATTTTTCTAGGAAGACATGGATATACTTCTTGAAGAACAAAGATGAAGTATTCAGCAAGTTCAAGGAATTCAAAGCCTTGCTCGAGAACCACACAGAAAAGAAGATCAAAACCTTTCGATCAGACAATGGCGGAGAATTCACATCAAATGAATTCAAAGATTTATGCAGAGATTCAAGGATTAAGAGGGAGTTGACCACTCCATATAATCCACAACAGAATGGGATTGCATAAAGGAAGAATAGAACGATCATGGAAGCTGCGAGGGAAATGCTTCATGATCATGAACTTCCCATGCATCTATGGGCATAAGCTTCTAGGACAACGGTGTATGTACAGAACTGTACTCCACACAGAGTACTCGAGAACAAGACACCTGAAGAAGTATTCTCCGGCAAGAAACCAGCGGTCATCCATCTCATAATATTCGGTTGTCCAGTGTACATACACATTCCAAAAGAAAAGATGAGAAATTTAGATCCTTCTAGAAAGAAGGGTATATTTGTGGGATATAGTGAAAGCTCGAAAGCTTACAGAATATAATTCCCAGGATTCAAGAATATTGACCTTAGCAGAGACGTAACATTTGACGAAGATTCAACTTACAACAAATCCAGAAAGAGACCAGTTGAAGACTCTGAAGAAACAAAAGTACCCAAAATTCAAGATATAACTATGAATGATGCAAATCAAGATGAAGATCGAGAAATAGAAGAACCCCATGAACCTGTAGATCCACCCGAAGAGAAGAATTCTCACAAGATGAAACCTGCATGGGTACGAGAGGCTATCCAAGGTGCAAAAAGATATGGGGCTCCAGAAGAAATGCACAGAGAGAGGAAAAGAACCAGGTCCTACTCTAGTTATGTAGCCCTATTATGTGACACCATTGATAAAGAACCTTCTAACTTTGAAGAAGTGACAGAGAAGAAAGAATGGAAGGATGCTATGATCGAGGAGTACCAGTCGATCATGAAGAATGCTGCCTGGGATGTTGTCCCTAGACCAGAGGGGAAGTCTATTGTGACTTCCAAGTGGATCTACAAGATCAATCATGTTGCAGATGGTAGCATAGAGAAACATAAAGCAATATTTGTGGCTCGTGGCTTCTCCCAGAAAGAAGGAATAGATAATGAAGAAAGTTTTGCACCTGTAGCTAGATACACTTCCATCAGATCGGTACTTGATTTGGCTGCAATAATGAAATGGAATATACACCAGATGGATGCCAATACTGCTTTCTTGAATGGTGTAGTGGAAGAGGAAGTGTATGTGGAGAAGCCACTCGGTTTTCAGACAGATGACAGGGAGACTCATGTGTGTAAATTGAAGAAAGCCCTGTATGGTTTGAAACAGGCACCCAGGACATGGTACGACAGAATTGACAGATTCCTATCCAGTTTAGGCATTACTAAGAGTAAAGCAGATTCCAACCTTTACTACAAGGTTGAAGAAGGGAACCTAGTGATACTCCTATTTTATGTAGATGATCTATTTGTAACAGGTGTGGATGGGCTGATTGTTGATACAAAGAGGAAGCTTGCTGCCAAGTTTGAGATGAAAGACTTGTGTATGATGCACTACTTTCTAGGCATGGAGGTGTGGCAGAGTACAGATGGAATATCCCTGGGACAACGAAAGTATGCAGTAGAGATCCTGAAGAGGTTCAGGATGATGGACTGCAAGGCCATGACCACACCTATGGCATTGAACCTGAAGCTATTGAGTGATGCTTCACTAGAGTCGGTTGATGCTACGATGTATCATCAGATGATTGGGTCCTTGATGTACCTGACGAATACAAGACTGGATATTTGCTTTGTTGTGAACACATTGAGCCAGTTCCTGATGGATCCGATACATGTTCACCGGAATGCTGCAAAGCATATTTTGAGGTACCTGAAGGGTGCAGTTGATTATGGGCTCAAGTATGAGGTGAATCAGAAGATTAACCTAGAAGGTTATGTTGATTCAGATTGGGCAGGCAGTGCCTTCGATAGGAAGAGCACTTCAGGGTGCCGCTTCAGTATGGGATCAGGTGTGATCTCTTGGTTTAGCAGGAAGAAGTCTTACGTGGCACTGAGTACATCCAAAGCAGAGTATGTCACAGCTTGTTCGGCTAGTTGTGAGGCAATGTGGCAGAGGAAGCTACTATCTGATTTATTTGATCTCTAGTTGGATGCTACTTGTATATATTGTGACAACCAGAGTTGTGTGAACTTGTCGGAGAACTCGATGTTCCATGACAAGTCAAAGCATATTGAGATCAAATATCACTATATCAGGGATATGGTGCATAGAGTAGCAGTGGATCTCCAGTATGTTGTGACGGATAAGCAAATATCTGATGTGTTGACCAAGCCATTGGCCAGAGTGAAGTTTGAGTACTTCAGGGAGAATCTTGGTGTTCTCCAGATTGAGGTTCCTTCCAAGAGGAAGTAATGAGTCCGAGAGCCATTCTGACATGGTGGTAGGCAAGGCCTCCCATGGTCAGATGTAAGTGCAGAGCCTTTCTAACATGGTGGCAGGCCGGGTCTCCCATGGTCAAATGTAAGTGCAGAGCCTTTCTGACATGGTGGCAGTTTGGGCCTCCCATGGTCACATGTAAGTGCAGAGCCTTTCTGACATGGTGGCAGGCTAGAACTCCCATGGTCATAAGTAAGTGCAGAGCCTTTATGACTGGGTCAGATGTAAGTGCAGAGCCTTTCTGACATGGTGGCAGGCTGGGCCTCCCATGGTAAGATATAAGCGCTGAACCTTTCTAACATCGTGGCAGGCTGGGCCTCCCATGGTCGCATGTGAGTGCTGGGCCTTTCTAACATGGTGGCAGGCTGGGCCACCCATGGTCAGATATAAGCGTTGGGCGAGCCTTTCTAACATGGTGGTAGGTTGAGCCTCCCAAGGTCATATGTGAGTGTTGGGCCTTTCTAACATGGTGGTGGATGTGTTCCTCCCATGGTCAGATGTGAGTATTGGGCGTGCCTTTCTTACATGGTGGTGGATGTGTTCCTCCCATGGTCAGATATAAGTGCTAGATGGGCCTTTCTCACTGGTTCAGATATAAGTGCTGAAGAAGATGAAGACCTACATGGAGGCTATGCCTACAACCAAAATGAAAAAGAGATAGCTCTGTAGAACTTCCTATGATGAGTATAATTGAGAGATAACACCAGTTGATTGAGATAGCGGAAGCAGTGATGATGGTGATCCAGTGATGATCCAGTGATGATCCAGTTTCAATGATGATCTACCTTTGATGATGATCTAGTGATGATTCAGCGTTGATGATGATCTAGACTTGATCTAGAGAAGAAGACTTGCGCTGATGAATTGTGTCAAGAGAATACCTTCCTAGTTAAGAGGGAGTGTTGATGTATTTGTAACTTCGGAATGTATTCACTTATGTATTTTATATATTGTATTTGATTAATCCCCGATGTTCCTATCAGGATAATCAATAATGTAAACAAGTCATGTAAATTCATAGAGGCTAACCCTCCTAGTTGATCAGGGGTTAAAGTCCCCGCAGTTGTGGGGCATTAGGGTTATTAGAATCTCTTAGAGAAGTCGGCCTTGGTAAGTTATTGTCAAGTCATAAACTAGTATAAATAGAGAGTGAGCCTCTCTATTTAACACACAGTCACTCACACTCAGTTTTAGCGCATGAGTGAGAGAGAAGGAGATGGGATAAGAGATAGAACAACTGTCGGAGATCATCTTACTGTCTTTGGTTTTTCCTGCTGCCATTGGTGCTTATTCTATCTCTAAGGAAGTTTTGGGGTTTTCTCCTTTATGGTTTCCCTGAGGAAAATATTTGTGTCTATTGTCTCTTGTGATTGATTGCTGTGCATGTTATTCTCTCAGATTAGATCCTAAGATAATATTGTCTAAATTGATAAAAATCTAACATGCGGGATCCTTTTTAGCAGTTTTTTATGAAGAAATGAGCCTTCATTTTGCATCTTTTTATGAGCTATCCCTGTTTATAAGTATTCCTTTCCTTATGTATTTTATTAAGGCCCTGGCATGACTCCTCAAAACAGACTAGACTGCTGAGGAAACTTGTTCGTTTAGACTTGTTAAGAATAAGTGAATGATCATCCACTTAGGTAGAAGTTTACCACTTTTTTTGGCCTTGTGGATTATTTAGGAAAAATGAATACTCTCTTCTATGCGGAATTGAGAAGAGTATCTTCAAGAATAGGTTTATCACTTTTCCGGACCCGAGGGACTAAATTTACGGAAAAGGAACACTTGGTATGAGCTTAGTTTTCTTTTTTTCATGCCCTGGACCCAAACATGAAAAAGATTCTGAGCGTACTTTATATCTTTGTCATGCTCGCAAAACCTAAAGAACAAAGCATCAAGTTTACTGTTGTAAGCCCCATTTCTCATAATCAAATGGATCTTTTTGAGTGATCTTGCCTAGGCTTCACACTTGTTAAACTCATGCTACATGCCACTTCTGAAGGTGCGTCGGTCTGGTATTAGTTTTTCCTTTTTTCAGATCTTGCCGACTAAGTACGAAAAATGTATACCTTAGTCCTTCGGGAGCTAAGAGAGTTATTCTATGGATTGTTTTTTATAGTTTTCCGACCTCAGGAGACTAAATTGTATGAAAAAACACCCCCCTAGAGTCTTCTTTGGAGTTTCCATACTCTCAAAACGTGAAAACACCAACGAGGATGTACTAGTTCAGGCTCGTAAAATCCATGAATCAATGAAATTATCAACTGTTATTCTCTCCCCTCTTCAATCTTGTAAAAAAATGAAAAGAGACTCAATTTCAATTTTCTGAACTTGTTAAAATTTAACATGAAAGATAAGGAAGAAATACTCTTTTTTTTGTTATAAACAGTGGAAGCATGTCCTCCTTGAACAAAGCACTTTCTAAACTTTCTAATACTCATGTCTCAGCTTATACTTTCATCTCAGCTACTACTTCGAGTTTTTACTCCTCCACTTGTCTTTTATACATGGGGAATCTAATCATATCTCCTGCATGACAGATAAGTCTAGTTGTCATATTTGTTAGTTAAAGATTCCTTGGGTCACATTTGTGTCGTGCTCAATGTTCAAGGATATGTACCTTCATCTGATATTTATCCTGATTCCTTCATTATCATATATGAGAATTACTTGTGTCTACCTTCCCATATTCAGTTTCCTAGTCACTCTTGTGATCTGTTGAATGATTAATTGCCTTCCCCTTCACATCATGGTTTCTCATTAGCATCTCCTAACAATGAAGACCTAGAGTTTTGACAATGGTACATTAGGATTCACTACCCTTATTGGTGAACTCCTTTGCTTCAGTTTTCAGTATCACTCATTTTCTGACATTCTGTTGAGTTCCTTCCATGTTCGACTTCAACACATCTATTCACATGGTAGGGATTGTACTGGTTCCTTTGGATTTGGATGAAGACCTTAGGTTCACCTTTATAACCTAAGTTGCATAAGATTGTGTTATGTTCAACTACACGACTTCCAAATTTTGAAGACTCATCATTGTATACTGTAGCTTCGATCCACCTTTGTAATATACATGGTCTTGTTACTTGTTTCACATGATATAATCAAATATTGTAAAGGAGCTAGTGTTCTGCTTTATTGGACATGGCATCCTTAGATATTATTTTGTATATGACTTTGTTATGTATTTGTTTCAGGTATCTCCCTGCTGCCTTGGTAACTGAGTTCTCCAAGATTAAAGATTGTAATGTATTTCAGCCATCGCTTCCCTCTGACCTCATACATTAGGGGGCATCTGTTATCATGTAAAATGACACTTCTCTGTTCGAGTACTGACACCCAATGTGTAGGCAGACAAAAGGAAAAACTGGATTGAAGTAGCCAAAATAATATAAATGGGCATGACCTTTGATACATCATCATCTTACCAGCAGGATGTATTTTTGTATGGACATTAGGGTTGAATACGTGACTATTATCATAGAGACCCGTGTATCATACGCAAGTATTTACATAGAATCTCATGTATACATTATTAGGGATTGCACCCGCGAATTTCCTTTTAGCAAGGAGCGTATCATACACGACTTGTCAGTATAAATAGTCGTGTATGCCTTAATTCAGACTTAAAAATTATAAACACGATTAGTCGAGAACAGTTGGGTCCTTAATTGTAACTATACCAATGTCCCCAACCATCTCAACCTTCGTAACCTCTCTCTTTCTTCATGTATAAATAGAGGGTAGGGGTTGAGGCTAATCAAATCATACTTGGTAGAGAAAAGTTATGCTGGTGGTTTTCCTTCAGATATCTTGGAGCAGTAGAACTGAATGTCCTTGGTTAGTAGATGAGCACTTGTCTCAGATGTTGGATTGTAATCTCACCTCACTTGTTTATCAATAAAGAGAGTCATTCTTCCAATGTTGTGTATTTGCACTCTTATATATTGTGATTTATGAATTGTCTTATTGCTATATCATAAGCATGTTGTTTCATTAATCATTCATATACTATATAAGATATTGCAGGAAATATATTTCTCTTTGTAGATGTTGGAGATCCCCTGGAAGTCGTGGAAGCAACTTGAAGAGAAGAAGAAAAGCTAGTATCAACCATCATAAATAAGGTATGCCTATTTTCTTCCTATTTCTATTTCAAATTCTGAAATGGATGACTATCTGCAAGTTAATTTAGTAAGTTGGTAACCCCATAGAACCTAGGTTATAAGGGTGTGTTTTCTTGAACAACACTTTGGCTTAACAAATGCACCTGCCACATTGTTTATAATCTCACCTCACTTGTTTATCAATAAAGAGAGTCATTCTTCCAATGTTGTGTATTTGCACTCTTATATATTGTGATTTATGAATTGTCTTATTGTTCTATCATAAGCATGTTGTTTCATTAATCATTCATATACTATATAAGATATTGCAGGAAAGATATTGCTCTTTGTAAATGTTGGAGATCCCTTGGAAGCTGTGGAAGCAACTTGAAGAGAAGAAGAAAAGCTAGTATCGACCGTTATAAATAAGGTATGCCTATTTTCTTCCTATTTCTATTTCAAATTCTGAAATGGCTGACTGTCTGCAAGTTAATTTAGTAAGTTGGTAACCCCATAGACCCTAGGTTATAAGGGTGTGTTTTCCTAAACAACACATTGGCTTAACAAATGCACATGCCACATTCCAATCATGCATGAACAATATCTTCCACAAGCAAATCCGTAAGATTTTACTAGTTTTCTTTGATGACATTCTTATTTACAGTAAAACTTGGAAGGAACATTTACATCATCTAGAAGAGGTATTAAAAATTCTGCATGATCAATCTTTGTTTGCTAAGATGTCAAAATGTAAGTTTGGTTTGACAGATCTCTTGTATCTTGGACAAATCATTGGTCAATATGGTGTGAAGGTGGATATGGAGAAAATAAGACCCATTATAGAATGGCCTCATCCCAAAAATCTCTCTGAATTGAGAGGATTCATTGGAATTTGCACCTACTATAGAAAGTTTGTGAAGGGATTCTCCTAACTCACTTCACCTCTCACTAATTTGACAAAGAAAGATTTTTTCCAATGACATGAAGGGGCTATGAAAACTTTCCAAAGAATAAAATAGGTAATAAGAAACTGTCCTATTCTATCCTTTACTGATTTTGTTAAACCATTTGTCTTGGAATGTGATGCACAAGGAGAAGGCATTGGACCGGTCCTAAAACAAGGACAACACCCAATAGATTTTGATATTAGGAAGCTACAATCACATGATAAGCTTTACTCCATTTATGATAAAACAAATGTTAGCCATCATGCATGCTTTAATAAAGTCTAGACAATACTTGGTGGGAAACAAATTTGTGGTCAAAACTGACCATAACAGCTTAAGGTACTTCCTCACTCAAAAAGATCTAAATGAAAGGAAGCAAAAGTGGGTGAGTAAGATTGAAGAAGTTGAATTTGATATTGAATATGTTAAGGGAAAAAATAATGTGGTAGTTGATGCCTTATCTAGAAGACCTTCTATTTCTCTAATGGATGTAGCAATAAATTGAAAAGCCACTTTAGAAGTAGAGTATGCCAAGGATAAGTTTTCTTGTAAACTTTTTGATGGGAATAAAAATGATGATAGGTATAATATTTTGTAAGGAATAATATACTACAAATATAGACTCTATTTGGTCCCTAGTTTGAGTTTGAAGGATAAAATTTTAAAGAAAGCTCATGATTCTCCTCTAGTAGGACACCCCAATTTATTCAAAACATACCGAATGTTGAGGGAAATATTCTCATGGAAAGGGTTGAAGGATGATGTGTTGAATTATGTTAATGAATGCCCCACATTACAGAAAAATAAAGTGGAACACACTCATCCAGCTGGCCTCTTACACCCCTTGCCTATTCCAGAACAAAAATGGGAGAGCATTTCCATGGACTTCATCACTGGTTTTCCCAAGGTATTTGGTAAGGATTGCATATTTGTGGTGGTGGATACGCTAACTAAAATTTCTCATTTATTTGTTGTTACTACCACTTTCACTGCTGCACAAGTGGATAAACTATTTTTTAAAGAAGTTTTCAGATTGCATGGGATTCCTTAGAGCATTGTTAGTGACAAAGATATCATATTTTTTAGTGCGTTTTGGAAAGAACTCTTCAAAATGGTGGGGAAAAATTTGACACCATTTTCATAGATATCTATTACATATCACATTTTTAACCATTTTCATAGCCATATAAATCTTTTTTTACTAAGTTTTAATGGTTTTACTCAACCTTGTCTAGATTTGCACCTAGAGTTGACTAGTTTTACTGTACGATGCATAATTCGACCTATGTGTCTCTAAATTCAATTATTATTATTATGATATGTTATTAACATGTATATATAAGTATAAAATGTCTGAAATAGAGAATTCGTATCCCCCTTCACCTATTTGGAAAAGGTATAAGTTGAAACTAGTGAGTTGTCCTATGAGCTAGTTTTGTTCATGCGACCTTGAGAATCATTATAAACTATTTATGTTATGTAAAATCCTAAAATTAATGATTTAAACACCCATAACAGATTCCTATAATATTTTTAATCCTCTCTTAACCACTGGTTGCTTGGAAAAAAGTTTTAGTTCGCATTGGTCGGGACTCACAGAATCCTAGTAGTAGACTTCAGCCTCGAGAAGTTAGAAACATAAATGGGCCCAACATCTAGGTGCTTAGGAACCTTAACAATAATTATTCTCCCTTGTCTTACTGGTCTTACCTAAATCCCAATTTATTCCCTCACTTAGTTTGCAAATTGCCCACTAGTCAGCTAGTTGTTTTAAAAATTGTGTGCAAGAGTTAGTGAGACTAAAATATGATTTAGGTTCATTACACCAGTTCAATGAGGGTCTTAAAACAGTACAAAAACAACCCTGATATTTCACTTCAAGGGAAAATAAAAAACATAAAATCAAAAGGTAAAAGAAATTTTAAATGAAATATACTATTTTCAAAAAACTTTTTCACCTAAAGCGATTCAAAAACCACAAGCAAAATCAATCATAGAGTAGACACGGGTTTTATAAGGGGTATTCACTACATAAAGTACAAGAAAAGGCTCCCAAAATCTAATAAAAACTTCCTAGGTAGGGAACAAATTAAAAATACTACCTACAGGATAAATACACTAGTCAACAACAGGAACAATTGCATGTAAAACACTACTATATAGAGTACCAAGGGAGTTTTTGGACAAAAAACACTACTGTCATGAAGGTGAAGGGCGTTTTTGTACTAGAAGTCTTGAAAAAGAAAGTCCAACTCAGAAAAATGAAAGGTAAGTGTCTACTAAATCCCTGAGATCATTCTTATCTTGTAAAAAGAGTATAATAAGCTTAAATAAAATGGAAGAATCAATCTTAGGAACCCCAAAGTACATCGCTTCTCCCTAGTGGATTCACTAGTTCTATTGTGAGGAAAACTATTCTATGACTGTGGTTGAGATCACACACATACTAAGTGTTCAAAGAGAGACATCTAGGGTTTCACAATAAACAAATCATACAAAGAGTTTGAAAGATAGAGAGGGGTGCACCTTTGTTGTAAAGGAAAGTATCATATGGCTAGGGTTTAAGAGGCCATCAACATACTGAGGTTGGAAGGTGGATGCAAATGGTTATGCAAGTAAATATAAGCAAGATCAGAGATTAGAATGGTTCATACCTTAGCCAAATGAAGGTTGATCCAAGCAGCCCTTCAATCCTCTTCTTGCTCCTCTTGCTCCTCTTGCCCTACCAATATGACCACGAAATACCACCTACCCAATGCTCCTTCAAAAGCAACATATAACCTGAGTTTTACAAGTGTGAAGGAAGGCAAGATCACTCGGAAAGATCCATTTGATTATGAGAAATGGGACTTACAACAGTAAACTCGATGCTTTGTTCTTTAGGGTTTAACGAGCATGACAAAAACATAAAGTACACTCGAAATCTGTTTCATGTTTTGGTCTAGAGCACGAAAAAGAGAAAACTAAGCTCATACTGGGGGTTCCTTTTCCGTAAGTTTAGTCCCTCAGGTCTGGAAAAGCGATAAACCTATGCCTGAGAATACTCTTCTCAATTCCGAAGAAAAGAGAGTGTTCATTTCTCGTATTATTCCACATGGTCCGAGAAAGTGATAACCTACCACCAATGTGGATGCCCATTCACATATTCTTAATGAGCTTGAACGAACAAGTTTACTCAATAGTCAATTCTATTTTGAAGAGTTAGACCTGGGCCTAAAGAAACTCAATATCTTTCCCGTGAAGTTTTAACGAGTCCAGAAAAGTCAACTCGCGGCCTCCTTACTATTTTTATCGAGCTCGAAGGAGATCAGAAAGAATGCTCTAAATACGAGGAGACGAGTGTCAGGGGAAAGAAAAACTATTTCCAAGCGTGAGGAACAAACCTATGCATAATGCAAGGAACATGAGCAAGGTAAAGACACTCGAGGAACGTCTCCTCAAGGTAAAAGGTGTCAAGTTGCAAAGGCAAAATGATAAAAGGCTTAACAACGATGAGAACAAAGATGAGGGCTTATACAACGAGCTAAAAGCGTGGAAGCCGACATCAGGATCATACGCACGAGTAGGGCACATGCAAATGCATTTACAACTTGAGCAACAAGACAAGGCTAATAAACAGTTGTGAATCCAACTAAGAATCCTGGCTCCAAGAAACAACAACATCAGGATCATATTAAGAAGAAAAGATCCGATGTGGGTCACTTTGGCAGAAACACATGCAACTTTGCTATCTTCTACAAAAGGGAAATTCAAGGCAGAATCAACCGAAGAAGATTCTATAGCACCAATGCTCAAGGGTTTATAATGAGTAAGATCAACCTCAGAAGGAGAGGAAAAATCAACAAGGGAGATAGAGTCTACAGGAACAAACTTAGTATCACAGGAGTTGAAAAATTCATATGAAAAATCAAACTCATCAGGATCATTGACTTGTTGATCAAAGGAAGAGTTCGAAGACTCAACAAGACCAAATCAGGGTTAGACTTAGTCACAACTGAACCAACATCCAAAAGAAGGTCAGACTGTATCAAAGACTCCAAGAAGATCTCATCCGAAGGAAGGAGATCACCCGAGATAGGACACATGTCTAAACTTTCAAATGGATTGATAGAATGGAGAGAAAGCTCCATGGTCTGTATAGGATGACTAACCTCGTCAACTACTGGGACCATGTCCTGATAAGGTAAGCATGAAAATAGAGGCTACTTCTCAGTAGCAATTGAATACAAAGGACATGAGGCCACATAGCTCACCTGTAGCGGGGGAGTGTCTATAGAAACACTGGGAATCAATAAAGGAAAGACCTGGTCTCTAGTTGGGTCAGGAGATGGATCAAGAAAATCCAACTGATTGATAGTGACGATTTATTTGCCATGATTAAAGTACATCACACGAAAGAATGTTGACACCACATCTTGCATGGCATAGACATAATCACGTCCAAGGAGCATATTGAAGTCCAAGGGATCTTCTATCACCATGAATTCAACTAATACGGTCTTCCCACCCAAAGTAACAGGTGTTTGAGAAAGAATTCCCAAGGATATAAAATTTCTTCTATTAAATGCCAGTAACTTACTAGCAATCGACACAAGGCTGGGAGATCCCATGCCTCGCCAAGCACGAGCAGACAAGATACTAACTGAGGCTCCTTCATAGACAATACAACGAGCAATCATGTATGATTCAACTTTGACCTTTATCTGGAAAGGTGCATTAGAAGGAAGGTGTGGCTCAACTAGGCTATCCCAATCAAAGGAAGCAATCCGAGAGCTTGGTGGGGGTTGATCCGAAACGAGTTCAGTGACCCCTTTTTTAGTAAGTTCTGAACTGGCAGTGAAGAAAATGTGACTAGCAGACACTTCACTCTCCAAAGGAAGAGTGGGATTGATCGATACTGAAATTGATTCAACCAAAGGGAGAGTGGGATTAACCAAAGGTGAAATTGGTTCAATCACATCAGGATCACTCTCCAAAAGAAGAGTGGGATTGACCAAAGCTGAGATTGATTCGACCACTTGATCAACCAAAGGTTGAGTAGGTTGTTGAGAAACTATAGGTTGTTTAAGAGAAGGAAATCCTTGAGTCTTGGACCACACTCTTCGCACCTCTGCAATAGCAGGGCACTGGTGAGTAAGATGATCTCCCTCGCATAGCTTACAAGGGAACTTAAGTTTTCACTTCGAACAACAAGTTTTCTCAATGGTGTCAACATGACTAGAAATGGATGACTGTTTTCTCTCAGCATGATCAATAGAGGTTGAGAGTTTTCCCCGAGCATGGCTACCAGAGGCTGGGTGACTGGGTCCAACCTGACTAAGAGAGGTTGGTTGTTTAAAAACTTTAGGATGTTCAAAAACAGGATGACCATGAAACCAAAATATTCGCACCTCCATGATAGAAGGGCATTTATAAGTAAGGTGGTCTCCCTCACAAAGCTTACAAGGAAACTTGGGCTTGTGTTTTGAATGATTAGTCTTTTCAACAGTGTCAACATGACTCGCAGTGGCTGACGGATTGTCTTCAGCATGAACCACAGAGGCTGAGAGACTGCCCCCAGCATGACTTGTAGAGGTTGAGATACTGGGTCCAACATGACCTACAGAGGTTGGACAAGCACCACCAGCATGAACAGCAGAGGCTGAATGGTTAGGATCAACATGCTTTGCAGCAGTTGAGTGTGTTCCCCCATCATGAACTTCAGAGGTTGGGTGGATGGATCCAACATGACTTGCAGAGGTTGGATGGGGAGGTTCAACTTCAACATCAGAGGTTGAACGGGTTCCCTCAGCATGAACTACAGAGGCTGAGTGACTGGATCCAACGTGACCTGGGAAGGTTGGAAGGATCCCACCAGCATGATCAATAGAGGCTCGATGATGAAGATCAACTTGACTTGCAGAGGTTGAGTGCTTAGATCCAACATGACCTGCAGAGGTTGGATAGGTGCCCCGAGCATGAAATGCAGAGGCTGGGTGGTGAGGTTCAACTTGACCTGTATAGGTTGAATGGGTGCCCCCTTTCTTATGTGCCTTCTTCCTATTCCTCCTTATTTTACTCCTTTTAGGCCGCCGGTTACTAGTATCAGTACTTTCACCGCATGATGTAGAAGGAGGAGGAGAATCAACTACAAGTGAAGGGGAAGCAGTGTTTTGATGCCCTTGATATAAGGAGCTTACTTGAGAAGCATCAGGAGCATTCAGGATAGTTGGAGTGGAAAACAACCACATCGGTAGCCCTAGGGTGAATACAGGAAGATTTAAGATGGCCATCAAAGGAACACCAACATGCCCTATGAGAGGAATAGTACGAGTTCCCAACATGGGGATCTCTTTGGTGTTCAAAGGGGTGTTAGCCATATTTTCAACTAGGAGACAAAGTCTGAGGTTGAAAAGGCAACCAAAATTACAAAGCACACACCTAAAGGCACACTAAGTACAGACAAACCACACAACACTCACTAAAAAATTCCTAAAGCCAAACAGACAAACATGTATAAGATATGCCTTCCAGAAGAAGGCTAATAGATAGTTACTTGGAATCCCTGTAGATGTTCTTAGGCACAAGTAGAGGAATCACCCACCGCCTTCCCACACCTTCTACCAGGGTTACCTTCCAAGCCTGTCCAAGGTCAACCAAAAATAGCCTTCCGGTGTACCTGTGTATGAACCCTACATGTCAAAGAGACTAAAGGATACCTTAACTATATTGACAGTCTGGGGGGACAGTCGCAATCCTGGTTCGTACGCATGGGTAGGGTAGCAAAGCCTGAAACCCTGTCTAAGACAGAATCCCCAGATTCGCAAAAACCTTGGTCTATGCTTTGACAAGGAATTAGAGGGTTATCTCCTCAGTCCAAGTCTCCACGTGGCCTTGTGCTTAACTCCTGTTTGAGAGGAGCTTCCTAGATACAATCAACATAGAAAAGGGTTTACCTAGTGATTGGCCAACTACGTTTGAATTTTAATACTTGTGGAGAGTTAAAAACTCCCTAATCCACAAGTCTAGCCTGAGCTAGTTGGTGTATGAGCCTATAAAATAAAACTTACTACTATTTTTAAATTATATCGTTTATTTTAAGGGTTGTTTTTAATCAAAGGGTAAATGGCGTGAAACTTATGCGGTGTTTTGATTCAAAGTTGAAACAAAATGACTAAGCAAAGAGAAATGAAATGCAAAATGCAAAAACTATTCTCTTTCTTTTTTCAAATAGAAACTTGAAAGCCAAAAAAGAACAAATTCTTTTTATTTATTATTTTCAAAAACAATGATATGCCATGCAATCTAGACTAAAAAACTAATCTACATGCATATAAAGAAAACATGTTTTTTTTAATTTTTCTTTTATAAATGCAAAAGAAAAAATGGCCTATCAACTAATGCAAGCAAGTACTATAAGCAAAGCAAATAGACAACTACTCTACACCCCACAAACAAACCCTAGGTTTCCTTAAAGTTGGATATCAACCTCTCTTGGAAAGATGTCTCACAAAGGTAAACAAGCCAACAACTTTGGAATGAAGAGACTGAGCAATAAGACTGACATAAACAAAGGTCAAGAAGTCCCAAGTATCAATCTAAACCTACAAAGAGAGGTTGCTCAATACCTTGTCCAACAAGGTCAAGCCAAAGAAGGAGGTGGGGGGGAAAGCAGTAAAAATAAGTTCAAAGACTTGAAAGATACTTACAATATAGACAAAGAGCACCTAACAGAGATAAAACAACCTCTCAGGAGTCATGCACATGCAGAGGACACTTGAAGACCCTACAAACAGCCCTCAAATCACCCAAAAACCCTAAAAATGATGAAAGAACACAAATTTAGGTGCATACGCGAGTTGCCTTAAGGAAGATCACGTATGACACGCAGGTTGTAGGTATTGCAAGTCGCGTATACAACACAAACATGCGACTGTTTAGCCTGAAAGTCGCGTATGGATGACAAAAGGCACAAAAAGGATAAAAAACTGACCTAGGAAGGCAAGAAAGGTGTTCCAACAAACTCAAAAGGTGTTCCTAACTTGTAAGAAGGACCTGAAACTTTACACAAGGCTGAAAGAAAGACAAAGAAATCCCAAACAGACAAGGCTCTCCCCATCGGAGTCGCCAGTTCTATTGTAAAGGAAAGTATCCTATGGCTAGGGTTTAAGAGGCCATCAACGTATTGGGGTTGAAAGGTGGATGCAAATGGTTTTGCAAGTAAATACAAGCAAGATCAAATATTAGAATGGTTCATACCTTAGCCAAATGAAGGTTGATCCAAGCAGCCCTTCAATCCTCTTCTTGCTCCTCTTGCTCCAAGAGACATGCAAAATGAATTATACCTTCCTCAAACCAATGTGACCACATATAAAGAAATGGTAATCAAATAAACATGAAATAATAATCTGATTAACATCAAAATCTAATCATAAACAAATATTCAATCACACATTGAACAATGATTTGGGAAGAAGAAGGACATCACATCTTTATTAATCTTGAAAACAAGTACAAATATACCTTCTCTTCAAGTTCAGCACCTCACGAAACCTTGATCTGGTTCTGCTACTTCTCTTCTCCAAGGAACTCAGCCTCCAAACTCTGCAACACAAGGAGAATGCTTCTAGGGCAAAGGTGTGGGCAAAGAGAGCTCCAAATCCTCCAGCATAACAATGCAAAGATTAAAGTCTCCTCTCATGGACCTCCCTACCTCTATTTATATGCTTAATGAAGAGTTAGGGTTGAAGACAAAGTAGTTACAACTGAAGGAGTTAGTTGCATAACTACCCAAATTTCAAAATACGTATTTTTTTGAAATTTTTGGGAGGCGTACGCGGGTTGCAGAGACAACAGTCACGTACACGAGGATGTATATGCGGGTTTCAATGCAGAAAGTCACATATTTAAGGCGTACGCAACTATTATATATAACTACTCGCGTACGTACGCGGGTTTCCTTAAGGAAACTCACGTACACATCAAAAAACTCATTTTTAGGGTATTTTTGGGCATTTTCAGACTTTGGTGTATTCTAGAAAGTTTTAGCTAATAAAAATACCTTTCCAACAATGTAGAGATGAGGTAAAATGGAGTTAGAAAACGCAAGATATGGGTCCTCCAAGTTAAGTGTTTTTTCAGTGACTTTCATGAAGTGCTGTCATGGAAGTGTCGACATGCGACAACATCATGGGAAAGTGGTCACAGGCAGAGATGTGTCATTTTGAGCTATAAAAACCTTGCTTATGTCAGTCGATCCTTTCTTGTAGAGACCCTCCAAGGGGTCCGACAAAAACAACTAAAATAATACACATGCATATAAATAAATATAGATATAAAAGATGCTAAGTTAAGAGCATTGTTTCTTCTTATTTTACTTTTAAAAGAAAATACAAAAATTAACAAATCTATGAATTTAAATATTAGATTATGATAACTCTTCCATGTCCACAATCTAAATAATATTTAGTAAATTAAACCTACATGACATCCTTTCAATTACAGTAATAAAAACACCATTTGATAACACCATAATTTACAATAAGCCCGACCTGTTAATATGTCGAGAATTATTAGTGTTGTCGAAGGTTGTTTTTGTTGCTGAAATGCTTGTTGCAAGTTCCTACGAACTCACCAAGATCTGCCGGTGCACTGAGAATTGTTAGCTGCTGGAATCTTCGAGCGCGCTCCTGATGGATTTCCAATCACAATGAACCCACCAGTTTCCTCCCTTCCATTCCTCGACGGGTACTCTCCTTCTCTCGGTACCCCCGAGCTCGACGGGGCATACAATACATGGCTAGCAACGAAAATACAATGTCAGGTTGCTGCTAGGAGGCTCCCAACCCCACTCTCATTATATTGAACCACACTCTTCCACAGTCGCCTCAAAACCACCAAATTGGTTCGGTCTCAAAACTATGGACCCAAGAAAAAGGTGAAGATCCCCCATTTTTTCTTTTCTTTAGATTTTATTAACCTTTTCGTTAATCCCCATGCATCCCATGCAACACTTTCATTTAATTCAGTTTACTTAATTAATTGATTAATTTAATTTATTTACGCACCCACTTTTTAGTTATCATTAGTTCTCTGATTCTTTTTCGATTAGTTAGGAGTTTACTTTAGTTCAAGTTTCTTAATTTACCCTGTTAATTAATTTATTTATCATTATTTATTTATTTATTATTTGTTTGTTTGTTTATTTATTTATTATATATTTAAAGTTCTTTAAGATCAATATATTATTTCCCTTATTTAAAATAGATGTTGATTATCGCTGCATTCTCGCCACGAACAAAATTATCAAGGTGCTATACTCCCAACATGCCCTTCCGATAATTCCCACATGAGGGGAGTTGGTTATGACGAATGAGTCAATGTTACCTCAGTTCGCCTACCTTGTGAAGAGCCAGGTTGTTCCTGGGGAATAAGGCCTTATCCTTATTGTGTACCCCCTAGTATAATCTCCGTGAGTGATCGACTCACAACCACCTCACAACCTACCCTCATGGAAACACACATTTGATGAGATGGAATTTTCCTCACTCTATTCAAAGCTCATCATGACACCCATTTTCTAGACTTACACCTATAATTTCTCAGCCCCGTCACTTGATGTGGGCCAATTGACAATCGTATCCCATCACCTGCACATATAACAACCTGTGCATCAAATCTCATAAATAAGATTTCAATCATAACATAAATATCAATCGACCTCAACTGTCGAGGTTTCTCGACTCATCCAGAGTTCATGCATGTCAGTGCATCAAACATATCACAACTCAATCATATTATAAATAAGATTGATATCACCTGTAATAGTCGTCGACTCAGCTAGAATCTTTGCATATCGATGTTTTCTTACATTTCATGTACTTACCTTTCATGTCACACTCGACAGACTATCATAGTACATGTTACATAATTTTTTCAAAACATTATACAACTTTAATCATTGTTGATAAATTCACATGATTTTTCATTCACAATTAAAATCACAATATAACTGCATACATAATTGACCAAATGTCGATATTATTTTCATAATCATAATTTACTCATCAATATGTCCAGTAATCCTTCTTAGGTCATATCTCATCAATAATTCATTGTTTCACACATGTCCAGGTCATCTGAAACCAGATGCCCTCATAAATGCGTCCATACAAAGTTTTTAGATCTTAAAAAAACAAAGAGTCGGGTCATTTGTCATAGAATGCCCTCAATTAATAGTTATTCTTATCTCAAGAGTTAGGGTAAAAATAGGGTGTTACATACACCCCCACTTCAAGAAACTTCGTCCTGAAGTTCTAGAATAAGTATTGGATACTATCTATGTATTTCCAATGTGTCCTCCCAAGTCGCAGTCTTGGGACTATATCTATCATTGGTATTAGGTATTCATACAGGAATCCACATCTATTTATATTACATAATGATTTTATTCAATTACTTTTCCTATCCCTAAGTGGGAATTGCATACTCCCCCTCTTTAGGAAACTTTGTCTCGAATTTAATATAAAACCTATATTTTTATGCACCAAGTTTTTAGTTGTTTAGTCCTTTTGCAATCTTGGGAGACCCAAGAATTCACTTATGTTAAAGACCCAAAGCACTTAACTCCACTCTTTACTTCGATGAACCTAATATATTGACATGACTCACTTTGTCATATAAGATGTAATAGCTTACATCCTTTAATTATATAAGGCATACATACTCATTACCCACAACCATGATACCTTAATCATATCTACTTCATCTTGAATTCATAATGTATACTTAAATCAATTTATATGTAACATAATATTTTACTCATAAACTAATTCATCTCGAATGCATTATGTAATGAATTGGGCACATTTCTTGTCATTCCTTTGACTTGATTACTATACAAACTCCTTTCTTAAGGAATTAAGACGTTACCTAATCTTGGATCCATTTAAAATCTCATGACACAATTTTATAACCTTCTTACGACTAAATTTCATAACTTATAGATTCTATTTCCACATGTTCATATTTATCTTTCTAAAGAAATCCCTTTCGAGCATACATAAAGTTTTATCAGTTTACAATTAATCCATAGTATTTAAACTACCCAACCTCAAGCAATATTTACAAACCTTTAAACTATATAGTCCAACTTATTTCATCCCTTTCAAATCTAGTATGAATATTTCACAAGGTACACATATTTTTGTATTCCTTTCTCAACATCATGCATGTGAAAATTAACATGATTATATCTAAGCGTAGGTATAAAATATCATTTCACCATATTCATATGTCATGTAAAATTGCTTGCTTCCAACATATAACATTCTCTCTCTCTCTATATGTGTGTGTGTGTGTGTGTGTGTGTCCATTGGGCATAGCTCGGGTGGTTGGGAGGTTTGGTTATTGTGCTCCCCACCCGTGTTCGAATCTCGCCGAGGACATTTGCTCCTTGGGATCCCTTGTATGTAATGAAATATTAGGTTGGAGAGCCGTTTATTGTGATTGGCCCTCACGAGGGTTGTTGTTTCCCAAGTTCATGTATACTTGCCAAGCGAGTATAAGATATTTTCCTAAGTGAATGTAGCCATGGTGTAAAATGGTAAACCACTTTAGAGAAATATATATATATATATATATATATATATATATATATAATTTAAGCATTTAGTATCAACAACTTTTATGCTTTCTTCCCATGCATCATTTTTTTTAATACTTTCATTAACCACTTGTTATAATAATTTACAATAGAAAACCTCAATTTCCTTTCAAACATAAAATGTTATTTCTATTATGTAACGACAATATGTATTCTAATATTTTGGATACCAAACATTGCTATTATTACTTATTTATAGCCCTTTTAGGCTAGAACATCGAGTCCTTATCGATCAATATTCCAAATTTAAATTTTATATCCCGGTAAACTTCCATGCTATCACAAATATAAGGTACTTATTCAAGTCTTATAAGTATGCACAATATCAATTCCATTTCATGGCTACATATAAGTTTATCCTTTAATTTCCATATATTCTAACATATTTATTTATGCTAAT
>LPNX011071733.1:714841-747080 GCA_001517045.1 Pseudotsuga menziesii
AATTTCTATATATTCTAACATATTTATTTATGCTAATGCAATTGTTTATTTATGTCATAAAAACTCTCTTGTAATGTACCCAATCTAACATTAAACTTTATACAGTAATGGCATTCACTTCTCTATTTAGTCTAAAATTAAACAAAAGAAATCATGACTAAAATTCTTAAATATAAATGATGAGACATTGTTTTCCAACCTCAAACATATCTAGTATATATATATAGCTTGTATTCTCCTAGATATAATGAGTCAGCTCCATAAATAATTAGTATGTACTTTCTTTTAATAGTTTTTAATTCATATCAAAATATGTAAAGGAGTATGTCTAAGAGTTTCTCAAACATTGAACTCCTCTCATTGATTGTCATTCATATCAATCTCTAATTATATGCCTATGTAATGACTTCAAAATGTCAATTATTATTATTATAAATAGAGCATATAATATGAATATTTATGAATGAGAATTTTTTACTTATCTATAATATGTATAAGTCCATTGGTTGTAGCAGCTTGGGTGGTTAGGAGGAATGAATGTTATCCTTCCCACCTAGGTTCAATTCTTATAAGTGACATGTTTGCTCTTGTTGAGCCCCTATGTAATGAATGAGTGATGAGTGGACCTATGTTTAATTCTGGCAAGCCTTGACATAAAAAAGTAAGTTCAAAGCTCACATGTGAAAAAAAATTGTATAAAATACAACTTTAAAAAAAATTATAAATATGAATACTTAGTATATATACATCATGCTTACTCCTAATGTTCATGAATCCCATAAAAACACATACATAACAAACTATCCTTAATACAATTTCTTCAATATCCATAACATAAGTTATTTTCTTTCATTAGTATTATTATTTTATTTTATTTTTTCTTTACTTTACTTTACGAGAGTTTCATATTCTTAAGACACAATCCCTTACATCTATGATCGTCATGAAATTGCTAAATATATTCTTACTATATGTATAAGGATTCTCCTATAAGATATATTTAAAAAATATTACTAAAAAAATATTCATATCCTAATTTTCATAAATGTTTATATATAAATAAATAAAATGCAAACAAAATGCATCAAGTTCTATTAATTTAAAGCCATGATGTACACTATACCATGTTTCTTAACATAACTATATTTCAGCACAAATTACCACTTTGCAACCATATAATTAGGGAGTTTCATTCTTGACACAAAACGCCTACACTTCATTCATATTCTAAATCATTTAATATCACAACCTTTTCTTTCCATATGGTGGAAGACAAGGTAAAGTATGAGGTGTTTAGCACCCATTGGATCTGGAGTTTTCAGTTAATATGTAGACCAATTGTTACTCAACCCATTCATGAAACTTATTTAAAGTCGCTTTAAATACATGGCCCTAATTTAATTATAAAATTTAATAAACATCTCTCTCCCCAGCTTACACTATGCTCATTCAATGACCGTCCAACAGTTACAGTTATAGTTATAGTTAGCAATGTGATAAATTCGGTGGTCTTTGCAACATATGAGGCCGATAAGAATTTTAACTCATCTATAGAGATAACTTACTTTGATGAGGAGTTGGTTAATCTTTATATTATTTATATTTTTTTAAGTAAGTTTGGTTGGAATTTGGTAATATGATTTGTTATTGAAAATGAAATTTCCAATATTAAAATTGAATTTTTTATTACAGAAATAGAATACAGGAATTTTAACCAAAACATTGGCCTAATTTTAAATATAAATAATCTAAAATTTAGCTTACTCAGATTGACTACAGTTAAGTGAAGTTACCAAATGTAACTTGAGAGGTGTGGCAACCCCTACGTTGAGAGCCTAGTACTGGTTCAAAACTCAAGTTGGCTAACATTCTTGCAAAGGGTTTAAAGACTTCAGTTAATTAAACTATGTAACACAACAAAATATATATCAAGTTAAATAACACGAAAGACAAAATATAAGAAGAGAGTCCCTAACTATGGCTTTGAGAATCTTAAGGCTGAGTTTTAAAACTAAATTATTTCACTTATTTTTCATGTTCAAGATCTATTGAACCTCGAAAAACACTCTACACCCTAGAGCCTCGATCTCTAAATCACTTATCCCTACATAACACTTATCCCTACATAGAACCGGTTACTGACACCACATACTTCAAAATTCCATGATCTTTCTTGTTAAGTTTTCAGGTTCTAGTGAACTATTATTGCAAATCATATGACAATAAGATTAACATCTTCGACTATCCCATTGATTTTATGTCATTTAATCATGTTAACAAAAACATGACAATTTGATTCATAGTAGCATAATTCAAGTACGAATACGAATACGATTCCATACGAAAAAAATATGTAACAAAAAAATCCAATACAAATAAAATAGGGAAGTAGATTTCTTATATATAATATTTTTAATTAAATATACAACAATATATATAATATTTTTAATTAAATATACAACTATATATAAATATTATATATAGTTAAACATATACAATATTTTTAATGAAATATTTAATATCAACCATTAAATTTTAAACTTAAAATATATATATGTATAAACATATTTTTTATAACTCTTTAAAAAAATAAAAAGACAATGCCCGTAGTATAAGAGAGAAAACTCTTAGTTATTAATTATTTTAAGAAGAAAGTAAATAATATTTACCACTATTTACAATGGAACTAATTAATTAATGTTTAAATTGTGTTAGGGTTAACTTTGACTCCCGAATGAGGAAGGATGTAAGTGGTTTTGGACANCGAATTTGTTCGAAATTGCTGCACACAAAAGACTATATAGAATCCATGTTGGTAATAAGTGAAGATTATAAATCATCAAATATAAGCACAATTAATGTATTAAAAATTCAAGTTATAAATCTCTGAAAATAGAGAAAAAAGGAAAAATCTCCGAGATTCAATTGATTACCTTCCGTTTTTGTAATGATATTCAGTATTTATTTTCAAACACTAAATTCCATCAATTCTTTTATAGAAGTCAGAGTAAGCATTGATATCATTGAGTGCTTCTTCACATACTTCAGAGTAAGAATAATTTTTCATAACACAAATTAAACACACTAAATAGGAATGTAAAGCAAACTTGGCATACAATGGGGAGTAATCAAGAATAAGGCAGTTCTCAATAGATGCCATGAAATTTTCGACATAGTATTTATGAAGAGGATGAGAAATGTAGGTTCCCAGATATATGAGTGAAGCCCTTTTGTCTTTTCGAAAAGCATATTTTTTTTCATCAACTTTCTAGGATTCTATTGAGTTTAAAATACAATATTTAATATACAACTCTATTTTCCCCATCTCTTTATATCACAGTTCATGTAGAATTCATTGTCTCGAATGGGGTTGAGGTCGAAGATAAAAGGGTATTCGATCAACAAAGTATCAGGTCCTCAATCCTATTTTACACTGGTTTACTTGGCATGTATAGATTCACAGTCCAATAACAATAAGAACTTAGATTTCACCATAGTGCCTAGATCTTAACAACCATAGTTTATTTTCAACCATTACTCTATCATGAAAAAAAATAGTAAAACATTAAGTAAACACAAGCAATAAAGGGCCTTTAGTTTCGAGTGTTTGAACCTCACTCTGATACCATGTGTAGAGACCCTCCAAGGGGTCCGACAAAAAAAACTAAAACAATACGCATGGATATAAATAAATATAGATTTAAAAGATGCTAACTTAAAAGCATTGTTTCTTCTTATTTTACTTTTAAAATAAAATACAGAAATTAACAAATCTATGAATTTAAATATCAGATTATGATAACTATTCTATGTCCATAATCTAAATAATATTCAGTAAATTAAACCTACATGACATCCTTTCAATTACAGTAATAAAAACAAAATTTGATAACACCAAAGTTTACAATAAGCCTCACCTGTTAATATGATGAGAATTGCTAGTGATGTCGAAGGCTGTTTTTGTTGTCGAAATGCTCGCCGCAAGCTCCTACGAACTCACCAAGATTTGTTGGTGCTTCGAGACTTGTTTGATGCTAGAATATTTGAGCACGCTCCGAACGGATTGCCAATCATAGTGAACCCACTAGTTTCCTCCCTTCCTTTCCTCCACTTATAATGCATTAATAAGTACTGAATTATTACTTTTAACCATAAAGTTATCATAGGTACAAGCCTATATAGGGAAACGGTTCATTATATGAATTTTAGTCTACGAAATTATTCATAGGATATTGATATAATTAAAGAAAGAATTATTGAGTAATGAAATTGTTGACTTAAAGAAAATGAGAGTCGTTAGTTTTTCCTTATGGGTGGAAGAGTTTGTTAAGGAGTTTGTTAGGGTTTTTTTCTTGGAATTGGGCAGTTTCTCTTAGGAGAACTGAACCATTGTTTTTTCCAGGAGAACTGAACCATTCTATCGGTTTCTCCTGAGAGAACCGAACCTTTCTATCGCAACTCCTTCTACAGTCCCAAAGGAGTCACAAGAAGCTTATCTGCCTGCTAGGGAGGAGAACTATTTATATTCGTACGACTGCTTAGACATGGTTTTTCCTTTGGATGAATCCATTTTGGAAGCTATGTGTGGATGATATAAGATTTGTGAAGATCTTCATCAAAAACCTTATTTTCTTCCAGAGTTGAGCAGAATTGAAAACCAAGAGTTCCATATGAGACTGGCAGAAGATGTTGATTCGTCGATTAATCCTTTGCCAAAGGAGAGAATATTTCCTGAGGGAAATATGACAAATATCTATGTTACCATTCCAATCAACATCTCTGCAAATCCCAACGTCATAGAAAATGTGCATGTCGGTGCAAACTGCTCTCCAGAGGAGATTGCCACATATACTGCCTTGTTAAGCAGTTTCACGACGTGTTTTCCTGCTCATATGAGGAGATGCCAGGCATCGATCCATCGATTGTAGAACATGAAATCAGAACTTACCCCGATGCTAAACCTGTTTGACAAAAGCTTCGACCTGTTAATCCGTGAAAAGCAGCAGCTGTCAAGGCTGAAGTAGAGAAATTGAACGATGTAGGCATTATAAAATGCGCTTGAATCCCCACAAGTGTGTTTTCTGCGTTGAGTCGGGGAGGCTACTAGGGTTTATCGTGTCAAATAAAGGAATTCAGGTGGATCCTTTGAAAGTTGAGGCTATTGTAATTTTGCCTCCTCCTTGTTCTATCAGGTGACTTCAGAGTTTACAGGGAAAATCTAATTTCCTTCGACGATTTATAGTTAATTATGCCAAATTACTAAAGGTTTCATGCGCTTGCTGAAACAGGACACCCCATTTCTATGGGATAAAACCACACAACTTGCATTCGAGGCATTAAAAAAGGATTTACTGTTGGCTCCTTTGTTACGTCCACCAAATTACTCTAAAGACTTTATATTGTATATGGTTGCGTCGAAGTTAACTATAGGAGTAGTATTGGTTCAGGAGGACGACAAGCTCCAAGAGCATGTTGTCTATTATCTCAGTTGTGCATTAGCTCGTCCAGAACTCAGATACTCCCATGTCGAGAAATTAGCATTGACAGTTGTCTATGTTGTTCAGAGGCTGCGTCACTACAATTTTTGAGGACATCCACAGTGGTGGCAGATGTAAATCCTTTCCAGCATGTTTTGTCCTGACGTATAATCAGAGGCAAATTCAACAAGTGGATAGTCATTCTCCAAGATTTTGACTTGGATTTCCAGTCTGTTAAATCCAAAAAGTCCTTAGTTTTTGCAGATCTTATCTTAGAAGAGAATGTAGTGGTGGGGATGACTCAATCCCATATGAGTATATCTTTCTGATTTCCACCTCTGATTCTTGGTACGAAGATATCCTTATATATCTCCATACTTTGAAGTGTCCTGCGTCCTTCTCGCGCGAAGAGCAATGCAAATTGTGCGTTAATGCGTAAAACTACCTGATTATCGGTGATACTCTATATCGAAGAGGGATAGATTCTATTTTACGTTGATTCCTCACCCATGAGGAGGCTGAGCCTGTCCTAAATGATTCACATAGCGGAGCGTGTGGGGGTCATTTATCTAGGTTAGCAATGGCCCAAAAAATTTTACGTGTCAGTTATTTATGGCCCACTATCTTTAAAGATTATGTGGAAGTTGTGAAGTTCTATCATCCATGTTAGCTCTATATCAGGAAAATGCGGTCACATCCTGATCCATAGTTTCTCGTCATTGCGGTAGGACCCTTCACTAAGTCGAGGGTGGATTATGTGACATGCAACCCAGTTTCTGCTGGGGGCTTAAATACATCATTGTCGTTGTAGATTACTTCACAAAGTGGGCAGAGGAAATTCCTACCTTCAAAGCAGACAATGAAACGACAAATTACTTCGTGTTTAACCAAATCATTACTCATTTCGGTATACCAAAGGAGATTGTCACTAACCATGGTAGTCACTTTCAGAATAGTATGATGATCGAGCTGACTACTATGTTAGGGTTCAAGCAAGATCACTTATCTTCTTTCTACACTCAAGCGAATGGACAAGTAGAGGCAATAAATAAGACCTTGAAGACCATTCTAAAGCATACCATTAACACAAGCCGGTCAAATTGGCATATCATGCTATATCTTGCACTTTGGGCATACCGGACTAATGTCAAGACTGCTACAGGTTTTTCACCTTTCCAACTCGTTCACGGGGTGGAAGCAGACACTCTGGTTGAACGCGAATTACATCTCTTAAGATAGTCATTCATGTACTCCCTGATACTACGAAACTAGAAGAACGCTTGCTTCACTTTGAAAATCTGGATGAACGACGCAGAGATGCATTGACAGCAAATGAAGCTCACAAGAATAAGGTAAAGAACCAATATGAAAAAGCAGTTAAGCTGAGAGTTTTATTTGAAGGGGAACTTGTTTTACTCTGGGATCAAGATAAGAAACCCACGGGGGCAGGAAAATTTAAGTCTATGTGGTTAGGTCCCTATGTTGTGTCAAAGGTCTTGAAAAAAGGAGCGTATGAATTAATTGATTTTGATGGGAATAAGTTGCTTGAGCCTAGAAATGGGCTCTACTTGAAGAAGTACTACACCTAGGCATGGTGCTTGTTCTTGCATTTTTATGTACAATAGTTAGCTGGTTAGTGTTTCTTATGCAATATGTTTGTTGTTGCTGATGTCAGTTGAGTGGTTCATAGGTTTTGCAGATGGTGCTAGTCGCCATACTTGTAACCTAGCTTCAGCCGCATGGGTTATTTATTCACCCTCAGGATAACTAGTTGCCTCTGGAGGCACTTGCTTAGGTCCTGCTACTAATAATGTGGTTGAGTATAGAGTTGTTATTGAGTTGTTATGGGGTGTCGCGCTACGTGGCATTACCCTTTTAGAGGTCAGACTTGACTCTCAACTTGTGGTTTCTCAATTTAATGGAGATTATCAAGTGCGAAACTCTACTTTGTTACATCAGTTTTTGCATGTTAGATTACTTGAAAGAAACTGTGAATATATTTCATTTAATGACATTCCAAGAAATGAAAATACAATCATTGATTCTTATGCAAACTACATTTAGATTGGCACTTAACACAAACTTTGTAAAATAAATATAACATATGCATTTGGAACACATGTAAATAACTAGAAAAACATATATATATGTAAAATATGTCCATTGATATATCGAGTTTTGATCCGTATGATCCTATCATAAATGTATAAATATACAAAAAATAGGATTGTAATCCATATGTATGCCTATAGATGTAATCCCGCTCCTCAGCCTCCTCGGCTGTGACTGCCTCTTCGGCCTCCATGTAATGTATAACAACTCTGGCTACCCTTCGAAGAAGGTGTATCCAATTAATCATAATCCCTACTACAAACTCTTGCATAACAATAGGGATCCACTCGATCCACATGGTAGGGACACCTTGGGTTAGCTTAGAAATATTTCTCTTGAGAACTCGTAATATGCTCTGGTCCCCACCCTGTGTAGGCCGTACAAATGTCATAGGGTGACCATCAGGGAATACAGGTCCAATATCTGCATAAAACATTTAAAAATGGTCAAAATTTTTATACATATGTATATACATTACTTTATGATTAAAATTCATAAAAAATCAAATAACATAAAAAAGATAAAAATACCTAGCTCTCCCCATGCCTCCCCTGGCGGGAGGACAAGGTCATTGTCTCCTCGGAAATCCAATCCAAAATATGGGAATTGTTCGAGCGCTGGTACTTGCCCCTCCCACCATAGATAAAAATCATCATCATAGACACTTTGGACTGATCATCTGCCACCTTGACGGAGAAATACCTCGCCCCATGTGGTAATTCTAGGTTGACGAGGGGAAGGTGGTGGTACTGCTACTGTGGGGCTAATAGCAGGCACTCTCTCAAAGAAGAACGCCACTAAAATACTTGTGTATCAAAAGTTATTCCTATGCCCTCTTTTGCAGTCAGAGAGTTGTTTCCTCATAATCGGGATCATACCCGAGCACCAGTCAAATACTATATCGAACATGCACTCCACTGCAATCTGCATCCGAGTCCGAGTGGCTAGGTGCAGTGAAGAAGATTCGACAATTCTTACCACTGTGCTTACCATCACTTGTAATGGGAAGCTAGTTATGTGAGAAATAGGGACACATGTCCCCTTCTTCTACATACCTGGTGGGTAGTAAATATCAATGTAGTCCTTGACACTCATAGGGTCACCACCCCTACCAGTACCCGCAAGGTTCATGGGAAAGCCTCTGCGGGAAATACCTGTATTGAAGTATATGTCCTCTGCTTTAATCTCCAAGATATCTCCTTGAAGATCAAATAGGCCAAGGTCGTGGTCCTAGTGACTGATCAAAGTCTCTAGTAAATGGACATTGGCCCTCATGTCGAAAGTGCTGTAGAACTTCAATAAGCCACATTGTTGTAAAGCTTGTAAATTCAGGGCATCCCGTAGTGCTTCTCGATCCATGTCCTCATGCTCTATTTCCCTCCACTCTAGAACCATTTTGTACCTTCCCAATGACCATTATTAATCATTAGAATCCATTAGTATCTTTTGATTTTAGTCAATTTTTATAAATGGACTAATACCATGACTTTTTACTAAGTGCAATAGGTTCAAGATCATTAAGAAGTTGTTATTCGCGGCATACAGGGTAGGATTTGGTCCTCATTATGTACTGTGCATTTATACCTTATCCTTTATTTAACCCTAGGATTGTCTTTTTGACCACGTACTATGGTGTCAAACCACTTTCACCTCATCTGCATCATTGTTCCTCCGTGGATAGGGCCTCCTTCTGAAGGGTATCCTAGTTTATAACACTTTATTGTCTTTCTGGTACCAATGCCACAGTTGTGTTAGGTTTGCGGTGTTGATGTATTTGTAACTTCAGAATGTATTCACTTATGTATTTCATATATTGTATTTGATTAGTCCTCGATGTTCCTATCGGGAGAATCAATAATGTAAACAAGTCATGTAAAGTCATAGAGGTTAACCCTCCTAGTTGATCAAGGGTTAAAGTCCCTGCAGTTGTGGGGCACTAGGGTTATTAGACTCTCCTAGAGAAGTTGGCCCTGGTAAGTTATTGTCAAGTCGGAAACTAGTATAAATAGAGAGTGAGCCTCTCTATTTAACACACAGTCACTCACACTCAGTTGTAGCACATGAGTGAGAGAGAAGGAGCTGGGATACGAGAGAGAACAGCTGTTGGAGATCATATTACTGTCTTTGGTTTTTGCTGCTTCCATTGGTGCTTATTCTATCTCTGAGGAAGTTGCGAGGTTTTATCCTTTATGGTTTCCCTGAGGAAAATATTTGTGTCTATTGTCTCTTGTGATTGATTGATGTGCATGTTATTCTCTCAGATAAGATCCTAAGATAATACTATCTAAATTGATAAAAATCTAACATGGTATCAGAGCTAACCTGAGAAGAAGACACTGTGCAGCTGCGGAAGCTAGGGCTTCTTACTTTTTGGGTCTCTCTCCACAATCCATCAGCAAAAGGAGGCTAGGATGAACCTCCATTGAAGGGCGCATATTTATATCAAAGCAGAATCTGATTTTGAGCACTTTCAGTTTTTGACCTACCACTACATCGATAAATTAGGGCTTTTCAATGAAGAGAAATTTTTGAGTGAGCCCAGGCTAGGATTACTCTCCTCCTCAAAATCAAATCTTAGAGAAAAAAAATCGAGGTTTTTGGTTGGGTAGAACTCTGGGAAAGTCAAACACTAATCTACCCTAGGACCAAAAAACCAACATTGTAGAAGATCAGCACCAGATCTAGTTTTCAGCTTCTCAAATTGGTAAGATCTAAATATTTTGTATTTCCATTTGAGGTTCTCAGTTAAGATGTATCATCACACCAAGCTTAATGAAAATCTTGAGGGAGCTGATAACTTCTGAGCTAGGAAGTATAGGATCTCCCTGGTCCTGGAAGAAAATGAGTTGGACTCTTACATCAGTGAAGAGGTTCCAGTTCCAGAGGGAGATGAGGCTAAGGCCTTACACAAAAAGAAATTGGTCATGGCTAAGAGGATTATTGCTGATTCAATCAAGGATCACCTCATACCACAGGCGTCCTCCCTAAAGACACCTAAATCAATGTTTGATGCTCTGACCAAGTTGTTTGAAGGAAATAACATAAATCGGAAGATGAATTTGAGGAACCAGTTGAAGAATGTGAAGATCTAGAATGCGGAGACCATACCATCATACAAGGGTCTCCTAGATCAAAGAACAACTTGAAGCAGTGGATGAAGAAGTGGAGAATGCAGAGATTGTGAGGACCACCTTGAATGGTCTCCCTAGGTCATGGGACTCCTTCATTCAAGGTATTTGTGCTAGAAGAAAGCTAGTCACCTTCAGTAGGTTGTGGGAGGAATGCTCACAAGAAGAAACTCGAATAGTATCCCAAGAAAAAAATATGGGAAGTGAAGATCAAGCTCTCATAGTACACTCCAAGAAAAGCAGAAGGGACTATCATCATCCCAAAGGTAAGCATTCTAACCAGAAAGATAACTCTAGAAAATCTAATAAAGATATATCTAAATACAGATGCTTTACATGTGATGAAAGAGGACACTTTGCAAGATATTGTCCCAAGAATAAGAATAGCTCTCACAAGAAGAAAGGAAACAAGAGAAGACATCATGCTCATGATGCAGAGGATGATGAACCTTCCATAAAGAGAATCAAACAAGAAAGTGATGATTCTTCAAGTGATGAAGAATATGTTTTGATTTCTGATCTCTTGGGAACTATCACACATGGAAGCAATGATTGGCTTATAGACATGGGGCTTCAAAAAATATGACGGGATTCAAAGAATCCTTTATGAAACTGTTTGAACATGAGTCACCTCACAAGGTGAAACTTGGGGATGACTACCAGTATCCAATAAAAAGGTAGTGGTGAATCCTCCAATAAGCTAGACTCTGGAAAGTCTATGAAGATGAAGGATGTCTTGTTTGTACCAAGACTAAAGAAGAATCTCCTCTCCATATCTGCATTGGATGCAAAAGGCATAAGGGTTGCATTTTTAGATGGCCAAGTTCTTATGTGGAAAAAGGGAAAGACTAGAGATGATGCAGTTGTGATTGGAGAGCAAGAGAGAGGATTATACAAGATAAAGGATCAACCAGAACAAGCCTTGGTCCATGACTCAGTAGAGCCAAATGAACTTTTGCATCGAAGGATTACACATGTGCACTATAGAGCACTACCACTTGCAAGAAAATTTGTTGAAGGTCTTCTAGAAATACAGACAAAACATGACGGTGTATGCAAAGGATGTGCGAAAGGAAAGAACACAAAGAAGACATTTCCAAGTAGCGAGAGCAAGGCAAAATGAATCTTGGAAATCATCCACTCCGATGTATGCAGTCCGATGTCATCCAGTTCATTGAATCAGTATGTATACTATGTTTCTTTTATTGATGATTTTTCTAGGAAGACATGGATATACTTCTTGAAGAACAAAGATGAAGTATTCAACAAGTTCAAGGAATTCAAAGCCTTGATCGAGAACCACACAGAAAAGAAGATCAAAACCTTTCAATCAAACAATGGCAGAGAATTCACATCAAATGAATTCAAAGAGTTATGCAGAGATTCAAGGATTAAGAGGGAGTTGACCACTCCATATAATCCACAACAGAATGGGGTTGCATAAAGGAAGAATAGAACGATCATGGACTCTGCAAGGGAAATGCTTCATGATCAAGAACTTCCCATGCATCTATGGGAGTAAGCTTCTAGGACAACGGTGTATGTACAGAACAGAACTCCACATAGAGTACTCAAGAACAAGACACCTGAAGAAGTATTCTGCGGCAAGAAACCAGAGGTCATCCATCTTAGAATATTCGGTTGTCCAGTGTACATACACATTCCAAAAGAAAAGAGGACAAATTTAGATCCTTCTGGAAAGAAGGGTATATTTGTGGGATATAGTGAAAGCTCGAAAGCTTACAGAATATACTTCCCAGGATTCAAGAAGATTGACCTTAGCAGAGACGTAACATTCGAAGAAGATTCAGCTTACAACAAATCTAGAAAGAGACCAGTTGAAGACTCTAAAGAAACAGAAGTACCCAAAATTCAAGATATAACTATGAACGATGCAAATCAAGATGAAGATCGAGAAATATAAGAACCCCATGAACCTATAGATCCACCCGAAGAGAAGAATTCTCACAAGAGGAAACCTGCATGGGTACAAGAGGCTATCCAAGGTGCAAAAAGATATGGGGCTCTAGAAGAAATGCATAGAGAGAGGAAAAGAACCAGGTCCTACTCCAATTATGTAGCCCTATTATGTGACATCATTGATAAAAAACCTTCCAACTATGAAGAAGCGACATAGAAGAAAGAATGGAAGGATGCTATGATCGAGGAGTACCAGTCGATCATGAAGAATGATGCCTGGGATGTTGTCCCTAGACCAGAGGGGAAGTCTATTGTGACTTCCAAGTGGATCTACAAGATCAAGCATGCTGCAGATGGTAGCATAGAGAAACATAAAGCAATATTTGTGGCTCGTGGCTTCTCCCAGAAAGAAGGAATAGATTATGAAGAAACTTTTGCAGCTGTAGCTAGATACACTTCCATCAGATCGGTACTTTCTCTGGCTGCAATAATGAAATGGAAGATACACTAGATGGATGCCAATACTACTTTCTTGAATGGTGTAGTGGACACCAAATGGATGCCAATACTGCTTTCTTGAATGGTGTAGTGGAAGAGGAAGTGTATGTGGAGCACTCGGTTTTGAGACACATGACAGGGAGACTCATGTGTGTAAATTGAAGAAAGCCATGTATGGTTTGAAACAGGCACCCAGGACATGATACGACAGAATTGACAGATTCCTATCGAGTTTGGGCATTTTTAAGAATAAAGCAGATTCCAACCTTTACTACAAGGTTGAAGAAGGGAACCCAGTGATACTCCTACTGTATGTAGATGATCTGTTTGTAACAGGTGTGGATGGGATGATTGTTGGTACAAAGAGGAAGCTTGCTGCCAAGTTTGAGATGAAGGACTTGGGTATGATGCACTAGTTTCTAGGCATGGAGGTGTGGCAGAGTATAGATGGAATATCCCTGGGACAAGGGAAGTATGAGGTAGAGATCCCGAAGAGGTTCAGGATGATGGACTGCAAGGCCATGACCACACCTATGGCATCGAACCTAAAGCTATTGAGTGATGCTTCACCAGAGTCAGTTGATGCTACGATGTATCATCAGATGATTGGGTCCTTGATGTACCTGACGAATACAAGATTGGATATTTGCTTTGCTGTGAACACATTGAGCCAGTTCCTGACGGATCCGAAGCATGTTCACCTGATTGCTGCAAAGCATATTCTGAGGTACCTGAAGGGTATAGTTGATTATGGGCTCAAGTATGAGGCGAATCAGAAGGTTAACATGGAAGGTTATGTTGATTCAGATTGGGCAGGTAGTGCCTTCGATAGGAAGAGCACTTCAGGGTGCTGCTTCAATATGGGATCAGGTGTGATCTCTTGGTTTAGCAGGAAGCAGTCTTGCGTGGCACTGAGTACAGCCAAAGCAGAGTATGCCGCAGCTTGTTCGGCTAGTTGTGAGGCAGTGTGGCCAAGGAAGCTACTATATGATTTATTTGATCTCTAGTTGGATGCTACTTGTATATATTGTGACAACCAGAGTTGTGTGAACTTGTCGGAGAACTCGATGTTCCATGACAAGTCGAAACATATTGAGATCAAATATCACTATATCAGGGATATGGTGCATAGAGAAGTAGTGGAGCTCCAGTATGTTGCGACAGACAAGCAAATATCTGATGTGTTGACCAAGCCATTGGCCAGAGTGAAGTTTGAGTACTTCAGGGAGAAGCTTGGTGTTCTCCAGATTGAGGTTCCTTCCAAGAGGAAGTAATGAGTCCGAGAGCCATTTTGACATGGTTGTAGGCAGGGCCTCCCATGGTCAGATGTAAGTGTAGAGCCTTTCTAACATGGTGGAAAGTTGGGCCTCCCATGGTCAGATTTAAGTGCAGAGCCTTTCTGACATGGTGGCAGTTTGGGTCTCCCATGGTCACATGTAAGTGCAGAGACTTTCTGACATGGTGGCAGGCTAGAACTCCCATGGTCATATGTAAGTGCAGAGCCTTTATGACTGGGTTAGATGTAAGTACAGAGCCCTTCTAACATGGTGGCAGGCTAGGCCTCCCATGGTAAGATATAAGTGTTGAGCCTTTCCGACATGGTGGCAGGCTGGGCCTCCCATGGTTGGATGTGAGTGCTGGGCCTTTCTGACATGGTGGCAGGCTGGGCCTCCCATGGTCAGATCTAAGTGTTGGACGAGCCTTTCTAACATAGTGGCAGGTTGAGCCTCCCATGGTCATATGTGAGTGTTGGGCCTTTCTTACATGGTGGTGGATGTGTTCCTCCCATGGTCAAATGTGAGTACTAGGCGTGCATTTCTTACATGGTGGTGGATGTGTTCCTCCCATGGTCAGATATAAGTGCTGGATGGGGCTTTCTCACTGGTTCAAATATAAGTGCTGAAGAAGATGAAGACCTACATGGAGGCTATGCCTACAACCAAAATTAAAAAGGGCTTGCTCTGTAGAACTTCCTATGACGAGTAGAATTGAGAGATAACACCAGTTGATCGAGATAGCAGAAGTAGTGATGATGGTGATCTAGTGATGATCCAGTGATGATCCAGTTTCAATGATGATCTAGCTTTGATGATGATCCAGTGATGATTCAGTGTTGATGATGATCTAGAATTGATCTAGAGAAGAAGACTTGTGCTGATGAATTGTGTCAAGAGAATACCTTCCTAGTTAAGAGGGAGTGTTGATGTATTTGTAAATTCGGAATGTATTCACTTATGTATTTTATATATTGTATTTGATTAGTCCCCAATGTTCCTATCAGGATAATCAATAATGTAAACAAGTCATGTAAATTCATAGAGGTTAACCCTCCTAGTTGATCAGGGGTTAAAGTCCCTGCAGTTGTGGGGCATTAGGGTTATTAGACTCTCTTAGAGAAGTCGGCCTTGGTAAGTTATTGTCAAGTTGGAAACTAGTATAAATAGAGAGTGAGCCTCTCTATTTAACACACAGTCACTCACACTAAGTTTTAGCACATGAGCGAGAGAGAAGGAGATGGGATAAGAGATAGAAAAACTGTCGGAGATCATCTTACTGTCTTTTCTTTTTCCTGCTGCCATTGGTGCTTATTCTATCTCTCAGGAAGTTTTGGGGTTTTCTCCTTTATGGTTTCCCCAAGGAAAATATTTTTGTCTATTGTCTCTTGTGATTGATTGTTGTACATGTTATTCTCTCGGATTAGATCTTAAGATAATATTGTCTAAATTGATAAAAATCTAACATGCGGGAGCCTTTTTAGTAGTTTTTTATGACGAAATGAGCCTTCATTTTGCATCTTTTTATGAGCTATCCCTGTTTATAAGTATCCCTTTCCTTATGGAGTTTCTTAAGGCCCTGGAATGACTCCTCAAAACAGACTAGACTGCTGAGGAAACTTGTTCGTTCAGACTTGTTAAGAATAAGTGAATGATCATCCACTTAGGTAGAAGTTTACCCCTTTTTTCGGCCTTGTGGATTATTTAGGAAAAAGGAATACTCTCTTTTATGTGGAATTGAGAAGAGTATCTTCAGGAATAGGTTTATCACTTCTCTGGACCCGAGGGACTAAATTTACAGAAAAGGAACACTTGGTATGAGCTTAGTTTTCTTTTTTTCATGCCATGTACCCGAACATGAAAAAGATTATGAGTGTACTTTATATATTTGTCATGCTCGCAAAACCTAAAGTACAAAGCATCAAGTTTACTGTTGTAAGCCCCATTTCTCGTAATCAAATGGATCTTTTTGAGTGATCTTGCCTAGGCTTCACACTCGTTAAACTCAGGCTACATGCCGCTTCTGAAGGTGCGTCGGTCTGGTATTAGTTTTTCCTTTTTTTTCAGATCTTGCTGACTAAATACGAAAAATGTATACCTTAGTCCTTCGAGAGCTAAGAGAGTTCTTGTATGGATTGTTTTTTATAGTTTTCCGGCCTCAGGAGACTAAATTGTACGAAAAAACACCCTCCTAGAGTCTTCTTTGGAGTTTCCATACTCTCAAAACATGAAAACACCAACGAGGATGTACTAGTTCGGGCTCGTAAAATCCACGAATTGATGAAATTATCAACTGTTATTCTCTCCCCTCTTCAATCTTGTAAAAAAATGAAGAGAGACTCGATTTGAATTTTCTGGACTTGCTAAAATTTAACATGAAAGATAAGGAAGAATTACTCTTTTTTTTGTTATAAACAGTGGAAGCATGTCCTCCTTGAACAAAGCACTTTCTAAACTTTCTGATACTCACGTCTCAGCTTATACTTTCAGCTCAGCTACTACTTCGAGTTTTTACTCCTCCACTTGTCTTTTATACGTGGGGAATCTGATCATATCTCCTGCATGACAGATAAGTCTAGTTGTCATATCTGTTAGTTAAAGATTCCTTGGGTCACATTTGTGTCGTGCTCAATTTTCAAGGATCTATACCTTCATCTGATATTTATCCTCATTCCTTCATTATCATATATGAGAATTACTTGTGTCTACCTTCCCATATTTAGTTTCCTAGTCACTCTTGTGATTTGTTGAATGATTCATTGCCTTGCCCTTCACATCATGGTTTCTCATTAGCATCTCCTAACAATAAAGACCTAGAGTTTTGACGATGGTACCTTAGGATTCAATACCCTTATTGGTGAACTCCTTTGCTTCAGTTGTCAGTATCACTCATTTTCTGACATTCTATTGAGTTCCTTCCATGTTCGACTTCAACACATCTATTCACATGGTAGGGATTTTACTGGCTCCTTTGGATTTGGATGAAGACCTTAGGTTCACCTTTATAACCTAAGTTGCGTAAGATTGTGTTATGTTCAACTACACGGCTTCCAGATTTTGAAGACTCATCATTGTATATTGTGGCTTCGATCCACCTTTATAATATACATGGTCTTGTTACCTGTATCACATGATATAATCAAATATTGTAAAGGAGCTAGTGTTCTGCTTTATTGAACATGGCATCCTCAGATATGATTTTGTATATGACTTTGTTATGTATTTGTTTCAGGTATCTCCCTACTGCCTTGGTAACTGAGTTCTCCAAGATTAAATATTGTAATGTATTTCAGCCATCGCTGTCCTCTGACCTCATACATTAGGGGGCATCTGTTATCATGTAAAATGACACTTCTCTATCCGAGTACTGACACCCAATGTGTAGGCACACAAAAGGAAAAACTGGATTGAAGTAGCCAAAATACTATAGATGGGCATGACCTTTGATACATCATCATCTTACCAGTTGGATGTATTTTTGTATGGACATTAGGGTTGAATACGTGACTATTATCATAGAAACCCGTGTATCATATGCAAGTATTTACATAGAAACTCATGTATACATTATTAGGGATTGCACCCGCGAATTTCCTTTTAGCAAGGCGCGTATCATACGTGAATTGTCAGTATAAATAGTCGTGTATGCCTTAATTCAGACTTAAAAAATATAAACATGATTAGTCGAGGATAGTTGGGTCCTTAATTGTAACTATACCAACGTCCCCGACCATCTCAACCTTCGTAACCTCTCTCTTTCCTCATGTATAAATAGAGGGTAGGGGTTGAGGCTAATCAAATCATACTTGGTAGAGAAAATTTATGCTGGTGGTTTGCCTTCAGATATCTTGGAGCAGTAGAACTCAGTGTCCTTGGTTAGCAGATGAGCACTTGTCTCAGATGTTGGGTTGTAATCTCACCTCACTTGTTTATCAATAAAGAGAGTCATTCTTCCAATGTTGTGTATTTGCACTCTTATATATTGTGATTTATGAATTGTCTTATTGTTATATCATAAGCATGTTGTTTCATTAATCATTCATATACTATATAAGATATTGCAGGAAAGATATTGCTCTTTGCAAAGTTGGAGATCCCCAAGAAGCTGTGGAAGCAACTTGAAGAGAAGAAGAAAAGCTAGTATCGACCGTCATAAATAAGGTATGCCTATTTTCTTCCTATTTCTATTTCAAATTCTGAAATGGATGACTGTCTGCAAGTTAATTTAGGTTATAAGGGTGTGTTTTCCTGAACAAGACTTTGGCTTAACAAATGCACCTGCCACATTGTTTATCAATAAAGAGAGTCATTCTTCCAATGTTGTGTATTTGCACTCTTATATATTGTGATTTATGAATTGTCTTTTTGTTCTATCACAAGCATGTTGTTTCATTAATCATTCATATACTATATAAGATATTGCAGGAAAGATATTGCTCTTTGCAGATGTTGGAGATCCCCTGGAAGCTGTGGAAGCAACTTGAAGAGAAGAAGAAAAGTTAGTATCGACCGTTATAAATAAGGTATGCCTATTTTCTTCCTATTTCTATTTCAAATTCTGAAATGGCTGACTGTTTGCAAGTTAATTCAGTAAGTTGGTAACCCCATAGACCCTAGGTTATAAGGGTGTGTTTTCCTAAACAACACTTTGGCTTAACAAATGCACCTGCCACATTCCAATCATGCATGAACAATATCTTCCACAAGAAAATCCGTAAGATTGCACTAGTTTTCTTTGATGACATTCTTATTTACAGTAAAACTTGGAAGGAACATTTACATCGTCTAGAAGAGGTATTAAAAATTCTGCATGATCAATCTTTGTTTGTTAAGATGTCAAAATGTAAGTTTGGTTTGACAAATCTCTTGTATCTTGGACAAATCATTGGTCAATATGGTGTGAAGGTGGATATGGTGAAAATAATACCCATTATAGAATGGCCTTGTCCCAAAAATCTCATTGAATTGAGAGGATTCTTTGGAATTTGCACCTACTATAGAAAGTTTGTGAAGGGGTTCTCCTAACTCACTTCACCTCTCACTGATTTGACAAAGAAAGATGCTTTCCAATGACATGAAGGGGCTGGGAAAACTTTCCAAAGAATAAAATAGGTAATAAGAAACTGTCATATTCTATCCTTTCCTGATTTTGCTAAACCATTTGTCTTGGAATGTGATGCATAAGGAGAAGGCATTGGACCGGTCCTAAAACAAGGACAACACCCAACATATTTTGATATTAGGAAGCTACAATCACATGATAAGCTTTACTCCATTTATGATAAAACAAATGTTAGCCATCATGCATGCTTTAATAAATTTTAGACAATACTTGGTGGGAAACAAATTTGTGGTCAAAACTGACCATAACAGCTTAAGGTACTTCCTCACTCAAAAGGATCTAAATGAAAGGAAGCAAAAGTGGGTGAGTAAGATTGAAGAAGTTGAATTTGATATTGAATATGTTAAGGGAAAAAATAATGTGGTAGTTGATGCCTTATCTAGAATACCTTCTATTTCTCTAATGGATGTAGCAATAAATTGGAAAGCCACTTTAGAAGTAGAGTATGCCAAGGATAAGTTTTCTTGTAAACTTTTTGATGGGAATAAACATGATGATAGGTATAATATTTTGTAAGGAATCCTATACTACAAATATAGAGTCTATTTGGTCCCTAGTTTGAGTTTGAAGGATAAAATTTTAAAGAAAGCTCATGATTCTCCTCTAGTAGGCCACCCCAGTTTCTTCAAAACATACCGAATGTTGAGGGAAATATTCTCATGGAAAGGGTTGAAGGATGATGTTTTGAATTATGTTAATGAATGCCCCACATTACAGAAAAATAAAGTGGAACACACTCATCCAGATGGCCTCTTACACCCATTTCCTATTCCAGAACAAAAATGGGAGAGCATTTCCATGGACTTCATCACTAGTTTTCCCAAGGTATTTGGTAAGGATTGCATATTTGTGGTGGTGGATAGGCTAACTAAATTTTCTCATTTATTTGTTGTTACTACCACTTTCACTGCTGTACAAGTGGATGAACTATTTTTTAAAGAAGTTTTCAGATTGCATGGGATTCCTTAGAGCATTGTTAGTGACAAAGATATCATATTTTTTAGTGCATTTTGGAAAGAACTCTTCAAAATGGTGGGGACAAATTTGACACCATTTTCATAGAGATCTATTACAGATCACATTTTTAACCATTTTCATAGCAATATAAATCTTTTTTTACTGAGTTTTAATGGTTTTACTCAACCTTGTCTAGATTTGCACCTAGAGTTGACTAGTTTTACTGTACGATGCATAATTCGACCTATGTGTCTCTAAATTCAATTATTATTATTATGATATGTTATTAACATGTATATATAAGTATAAAATGTCTGAAACAGAGAATTCATATCCCCCTTCACCTATTTGGAAAAGCTATAAGTTGAAACTAGTGAGTTGTCCTAAGAGCTAGTTTTGTTCATGCGACCTTGAGAATCATTATAAACTATTTATGTTCCGTAAAATCCTAAAATTAATGATTTCAACACCCATAACAGATTCCTATAATATTTTTAATCCTCTCTTAACCACTGGTTGCTTGGAAAAAGGTTTTAGTTTGCATCGGTCAGGACTCATAGAAGCCTGGTAGTAGACTTCAACCTCGAGAAGTTAGAAACATAAATGGGCCCAACATCCAGGTGCTTAGGAACCTTAACCATAATTATCCTCCCTTGTCTTACTGGTCTTACTTAAATCCCAATTTATTCCCTCACTCAGTTTGCAAATTGCCCACTAGTCAGCTAGTTGTTTTAAAAATTGTGTGCAAGAGTTAGTGAGACTAAAATATGATTTAGGTTCATTACACCAGCTCAATGAGGGCCTTAAAATAGTACAAAAACAACCCTGATATTTCACTTCAAAGGACAATAAAAAACATAAAATCAAAAGGTAAAAGAAATTTTAAATGAAATATACTATTTTCAAAACAACTTTTTCACCTAAAGCGATTCAAAAACCACAAGTAAAATCAATCAAAAAGTAGACACGGGTTTTATAAGGGGTATTCACTACATAAAGTACAAGAAAAGGCTCCCAAAATCTGATAAAAACTTCCTAGGTAGGGAACAAATTAAAAATACTACCTACATGATAAATACACTAGTCAACAACAGGAACAATTGCATGTAAAACACTACTATATAGAGTACCAAGGGAGTTTTTGGACAAAAAACACTACTGTCATGAAGGTGAAGGGAATTTTTGTACTAGAAGTCTTGAAAAAGAAAGTCCAACTCAGAAAAATGAAGGGTAAGTGTCTACTAAAGCCCTGAGATCATTCTTATCTTGTAAAAAGAGTATAATAAGCCTAAATAAAATGGAAGAATCAATCTTAGGAACCCCAAAGTACATCGCTTCTCCCTAGTGGATTCACTAGTTCTAATGTGAGGAAAAATATTCTATGACTGTGGTTGAGATCACACACATACTAAGTGTTCAAAGAGAGACATCTAGGGTTTCACAATAAGCAAATCATACAAAGAGTTTGAAAGATAGAGAGGGGTGCACCTTTGTTGTAAAGGAAAGTATCCTATGGCTAGGGTTTAAGAGGCCATCAACATACTGGGGTCGAAAGGTGGATGCAAATGGTTATGCAAGTAAATATAAGCAATATCAGAGATTAGAATGGTTCATACCTTATCCAAATGAAGGTTGATCCAAGCATCCCTTCAATCCTCTTCTTGCTCCTCTTACTCCTCTTTCCCTACCAATATGACCACGAAATACCACCTACCCAACGCTCCTTCAAAAGCAACATATAGCCTGAGTTTTTACGAGTGTGAAGGAAGGCAAGATCACTTGGAAAGATCCATTTGATTACAAGAAATGGGACTTACAATATTAAACTCGATGCTTTGTTCTTTAGGGTTTAACGAGCATGACAAAAACATAAAGTACACTCGAAATATTTTTCATGTTTTGTTCTAGAGCACGAAAAAGAGAAAACTAAGCTCATATTGGGGGTTCCTTTTCCGTAAGTTTAGTCCCTCAGGTCTGGAAAAGAGATAAACCTATGCCTGAGAATACTCTTCTCAATTCCGAAGAAAAGAGAGTGTTCCTTTCTCGTATTATTCCACATGGTTCAAGAAAGTGATAACCTACCACCAATGCGGATGCCCATTCACATATTCTTAACGATCTTGAACCAACAAGTTTACTCGGCAGTCAAGTCTATTTTGAGGAGTTAGACCTGTGCCTAAATAAACTCAATATCTTTCTCGTGAAGTTTTAATGAGTCCAAAAAGGTCAACTCGCGGCCTCCTTACTATTTTTAACGAGCTCTAAGGAGATTAGAAAGAATGCTCTAAATGCGAGGAGACGAGTGTCAGGGGCAAGCAAAACTAGTTCCAAGCGTGAGGAACAAACCTATGCATAATGCAAGGAACATGAGCAAGGTAAAGACACTCGAGGAATGTCTCCTCAAGGTAAAAGGTGTCAAGTTGCAAAGGCAAAATGATACAAGGCTTAACGATGATGAGAACAAAGATGAGGGCTTATACAACGAGCTAAAAGCATGGAAGCCGACATCAGGCTCATAAGCGTGAGCAGGGCACATGCAAATGCATTTACAACTTGAACAACAAGACAAGGCCAATAAACAGTTGTGAATCCAACTAAGAATCATGTCTCCAAGAAACAACAACATTAGGATCATATTAAGAAGAAAAGATCTGATGCGGGTCACTTTGGCAGAAACACATGCAACTTTGCTATCTTTTACAAAAGGGAAATTCAAGGCAGAATCGACCGAAGAAGATTTTATAGCACCAAGGATCGAGGGTTTATAATCAGTAAGATCAACCTCAGAAGGAGAGAAAAAATCAACAAGGGAGATAGAGTCTGCAGGAACAAACTCAGTATCACAGGAGTTGAAAAATTCATAAGAAAAATCAAACTCATCAGGATCACTGACTTGTTGATCAAAGGGAGAGTTCGAAGACTCAACAAGACCAATATAAGAAGAAAGGTCAGGCTTACTAGGAAAATTAGGGTTATACTTAGTCACAACTGAACCAACATCCAAAAGAAGGTCACACTGTATCAAAGACTCCAGGAAGATCTCATCCGAAGGAAGGAGATCATTCGAGATAGGACACATGTCTAAACTTTCAAATGTATTGACAGAGTGGAGAGCAAGCTCCATGGTATGTATAGGATGACTCACCTAGTCAACTAATGGGACCATGTCCCGAGAAGGTAAGCATGAAAATAGAGGCTGCTTCTTAGTAACAATTAAACACAAAGGACATGAGGCCACATAGCTCACCTGGGGCGGGGGAGTGTATATAGAAACACTGGGAATCAATAAAGGAAAGACCTGGTCTCTAGTTGGGTCAGGAGATGGATCAATAAAATCCAACTGATCGATAGTGACGATTTATTTGCCATGATTAAAGTACACTACACGAAAGAATGTTGACACCACATCTTGCATGGCATAGACATAATCACGTCCAAGGAGCATATTGAAGTCCAAGGGATCTTCTATCACCATGAATTCAAATAATATGGTCTTCCCACCCAAAGTAATAGGTGTTTGAGAAAGAATTCCCAAGGATATACAATTTCTTCTATTAAATGCCAGTAACTTACTAGTAGTCGACACAAGGCTGGGAGATCCCATGCCTCACCAAGCACAAGCAGACAAGATACTAACTGAGGCTCCTTCATCAACAATACAACGAGCAATCGTGTATGATTCAAATTTGACCTTAATCTGGAAAGGTGCATTAGAAGGAAGGCATGGCTCAACTAGGCTATCCCAATCAAAGGAAGCAATCTGAGAGCTTGGTGGGGGTTGATCCGAAACGAGTTCAGTGCCCCCTTGTTCAGTAAGTTCTGAACTAGCAGTGAAGAAAATGTGACTAGCAGACACTTCACTCTCCAAAGGAAGAGTGGGATTGATCGATACTGAAATCGATTCAACCACTTCGTGAAAGTCACTCTGAAGGGAGAGTGGGATTGAACAAAGGTGAAATTGGTTCAATCAAATTAGGATCACTCTCCAAAAGAAGAGTGGGATCGACGAAAGCTGAGATTGGTTCGACCACTTCATCAACCAAAGGTTGAGTAGGTTGTTGAGAAACTATAGGTTGTTCAAGAGAAGGAAATTCTTGAGTCTTGGACCACACTCTTCGCACCTCTGTGATAGCAGGGCACTGGTGAGTAAGATGATCTCCCTCGCATAGCTTACAAGGGAACTTAAGTTTTCACTTCGAACGACCAGTTTTCTCAATGGTGTCAACATGACTAGCAGTGGATTACTATTTGCTCTCAGCATGATCAATAGAGGTTGAGAGTTTGCCCCGAGCATGGCTACCAGAGGCTGGGTGACTGGGTCCAACCTGACTAAGAGAGATTGGTTGTTGAAAAACTTCAGGATGTTCAAAAACAGGATGACCATGAAACCAAAATCTTCGCACCTCTGTGATAGAATGGCATTTATAAGTAAGGTGGTCTCCCTCACAAAGCTTACAAGGAAACTTGGGCTTGTGTTTTGAATGATTAGTCTTTTCAACAGTGTCAACATGACTCGCAGTGGCTGACAGATTGTCTTTAGCATGAACCACAGAGGCTGAGAGACTGCCCCCAGCATGACTTGCAGAGGTTGAGAGACTGGGTCCAACATGACCTGCATAGGTTGGACAAGCACCACCAGCATGAACAACAGAGGCTGAATGGTTAGGATCAACATGCTTTGTAGCAGTAGAGTGTGTTCCCCCAGCATGAACTTCAGAGGTTGGGTGGATGGATCCAACATGACTTGCAGAGGTTGGATGGGGAGGTTCAACTTGAACATCAGAGGTTGAACGGGCGCCCTCATCATGAAATACAGAGGCTGAGTGACTGGATCCAACGTGAGCTGGGAAGGTTGGAAGGATCCCACCAGCATGATCAACAGAGGCTCGATGATGAAGATCAATTTGACTTGCAGAGGTTGAGTGCTTAGATCCAACATGACCTGCAGAGGTTGGATAGGTGCCCCCAGCATGAAATGTAGAGGCTAGGTGGTGAGGTTCAACTTGACCTGTAGAGGTTGAACGGGTGCCCCCTTTCTTATGTGCCTTCTTCCTATTCCTCCTTCTTTTACTCATTTTAGACCGTCGGTTACTAGTATCAGTACTTTCACCGCATGATGTAGAAGGAGGACCTGGAGAATCAACTACAAGTGAAGGGGAAGCAGTGTTTTGATGCCCTTGATATAAGAAGCTTACTTGAGAAGCATCAGGAGCATTCAGGACAGTTGGAGTGGAAAACAACCACACCGGTAGCCCTAGGGTGAATCCAGGAAGATTCAAGGTGGCCATCAAAGGAACACCAACATTCCCTATGAGAGGAATAGTACAAGGAGTTCCCAACATGGGGATCTCTTGGTTGGTGTTCAAAGGGGTGTTAGCCATATTTTCAAACTAGGAGACAAAGTCTGAGGTTGAAAAGGCAACCAAAATTACAAAGCACACACCTAAATGCACACTAAGTACAGACAAACCACACAGCACTCACTAAAAAATTCCTAAAGCCAAACAGACAAACATGTATAAAATATGCCTTCCAGAAGAAGGCTGATAGACAATTACTTGGTGTCCTTGTAGATGTTCTTAGGCACAAGCGGAGGAATCACCCACCGCCTTCCCACACCTTCTACCGGGGTTACCTTCCAATCTCGTCCAAGGTCAACCAGAATTAGCCTTCTGGTGTACCTATGTATGAACCCTAGATGTCAAAGAGACTAAAGGCTACCTTAACTATATTGAGAGTTTGGGGGGACAGTTGCAAGCCTGGTTCGTACGCATGGGCAGGGTAGCAAAGACCGAAACCCTGTCTAAGACAGAATCCCCAGATGCGCAAAAACCTTGGTCTACGCTTTGACAAGGAATTAGAGGGTTATCTCCTCAGTCCAAGTCTCCACCCGACCTCATGCTTAACTCCTGTTTGAGAGGAGATTCCCAGATACAATCAACATAGAAAAGGGTTTACCTAGTGACTGGCCAACTACATCTGAATTTTAATACTTGGAGAGAGTTAAAAACTCCCTAATCCACAAGTCTAGCCTAATCTAGTTGGTGTATGAACCTATAAAATAAAACTTACTACTATTTTTAAATTATATCATTTATTTTAAGGGCTGTTTTTAATCAGAGGTTAAATGGCGTGAAACTTATGTGGTGTTTTGACTGAAAGTTGAAACAAAATGACTAAGCAAAGAGAAATGAAATGCAAAATGCAAAAACTATTCTCTTTCTTTTTTCAAATAGAAACTTGAAAGCCACAAAAGAACAAATTCTTTTTATTTATTATTTTCAAAAACAATGATATGCCATGCAATCTAGACAAAAAAACTAATCTACATGCCTATAAAGCAAACATGTGTTTTTTATTTTTCTTTTATAAATGCAAAAGAAAAAATGGCCTATCAACTAATGCAAGCAAATACTGTAAGCAAAGCAAATAGACAACTACTCTACACCCCACAAACAAACCCTAGGTTTCCCTAAAGTTGGATATCAACCTCTCTTGAAGAGATGGCTCACAAAGGTAAACAAGCAAAAAAATTTGGAATGAAGAGACTGAGCAATAAGACTGACATAAACAAAGGTCAAGAAGTCCCAAATATCAATCTAAACCTACAAATAGAGGTTGCTCAGTAACTTGTCCGACAAGGTCAAGCCAAAGAAGGAGGTGGGGGGGGGAAGTAGTAAAAACAAGTTCAAAGACTTGAAAGAGACTTACAATATAGAAAAATAGCACCTAACAGAGATAAAACAACCTCTCAAGAGTCATGCACATGCATAGGACACTTGAAGACCCTACAAACAGCCCTCAAATCACCCAAAAACCCTAAAAATGATGAAAGAACACAAATTTAGGTGCATACGTGAGTTGCCTTAAGGTAGGTCGTGTATGAAACGTAGGTTACAGGTAGTGCAAGTCGCGTATACAATGCAGACACATTACTGTTTAGCCTGAAAGTCGCATATGGATGACAAAAGGCACAAAAAGGATAAAAAACTGACCTAGGAAGGCAGGAAAGGTGTTCCAACAAACTCAAAAGGTGTTCCTAACTTGTAAGAAGGAATTGAAACTTTACACAAGGCTGAAAGAAAGACAAAGAAACCCTAAACAGACAAGGCTCTCCCCAGTGGAGTCTCCAGTTCTGTTGTAAAGGAAAGTATCATATGGCTAGTGTTTAAGAGGCCATCAACGTATTGGGGTTGAAAGGTGGATGCAAATGGTTCTGCAAGTAAAGACAAGCAAGATCAGAGACTAGAATGGTTCATACTTTAGCCAAATGAAGGTTGATCCATGCAGCCCTTCAATCCTCTTCTTGCTCCTCTTGCTCCTCTTGCTCCAAGAGACATGCAAAACAAATTATACCTTCCTCAGACCAATATGACCACATATAAAGAAATGGTAATCAAATAAACATGAAATAATAATCTGATTAACATCAAAATCTGATCATAAACAAATATTCAATCACACATTGAACAATGATTTGGGAAGAAGAAGGACATCACATCTTTATTAATCTTGAAAACAAGTACAAATATACCTTCTCTTCAAGTTCGGCACCTCACGAAACCTTGATCTAGTTCTGCTACTTCTCTTCTCCAAGGAACTCAGCCTCCAAACTTTGCAACACAAGGAGAATGCTTCTAGGGCAAAGGTGTGGGCAAAGAGAGCTCCAAATCCTCCAGCATAATAATGCAAAGATTCAAGTCTCCTCTCATGGACCTCCCTACCTCTATTTATATGCTTAATGAAGAGTTAGGGTTGAAGACAAAGTAGTTACAATTGAAGGAGTTAGTTGCATAACTACCCAAACTACCCAAATTTCAAAATACGTATTTTTTTGACATTTTCAGGAGCGTATGCGGGTTGCAGAGACAAAAATCATGTACAAAAGGATGTATACGTGGGTTTCAATGCAGAAAGTCGTGTATTTAAGGCGTACACGACTATTATATATAGCAACTCGCGTATGTACGCGGGTTTCCTTAAGGAAACTCATGTACACATCAAAAAACTCATTTTTAGGGTATTTTTGGGCATTTTCATCCATTGGTGTCGTCTGGAAAGTTTTAGCTAACATAAATACCTTTCCAACGATGTAGAGATGAGGTCAAACAGAGTTACAAAATGCAAGATATGGGTCCTCCAAGTTAGGTGTTTTTTCAGTGACTTTCATGAAGTGTTGTCATGGAAGTGTCGACATGCGACAACATCATGGGAAAGTGGTCATAGGTAGAGATGTGCAATTTTGAGCTATAACAACCTTGTTTATGTCGGTCGATCCTTGCTTGTAGTGACCCTCCAAGGGGTCCGACAAAAATAACTAAAACAATACGCATGCATATAAATAAATATAGATATAAAAGATGCTAAGTTAAGAGCATCGTTTCTTCTTATTTTACTTTTAAAAGCAAATACAAAAATTAACAAATCTATGAATTTAAATATTAGATTATGATAACTCTTCCATGTCCACAATCTAAATAATATTTAGTAAATTAAACCTACATGACATCCTTTCAATTACAGTAATAAAAACACCATTTGATAACACCATAATTTACACTAAGCCCGACCTGTTAATATGTCGAGAATTATTAGTGTTGTCGAAGGCCGTTTTTTGTTGTTGAAATGCTTGTTGCAAGTTCCTACGAACTCACCAAGATCTGCAGGTGCACTGAGAATTGTTCGTTGCTGGAATCTTCGAGCGCGATCCTGACGGATTTCCAATCACAATGAACCCACCAGTTTCCTCCCTTCCATTCCTCGACGGGTACTCTCCTTCCCTCGATACCCCCGATCTCAATGGGGCATACAATACATGGCTAGCAATGAAAATACAACGTCAGGTTGCTGCTAGGAGGCTCCCAACCCCACTCTCGTTATATTGAACCACACTCTTCCACAGTCGCCTCAAAACCACCAAATTGGTTCGGTCTCAAAACTATGGTAGGACCCAAGAAAAAGGTGAAGATCCCCCATTTTTTCTTTTCTTTAGATTTTATTAACCTTTTCGTTAATCCCCATGCATCCCATGCAACACTTTTATTTAATTCAGTTTACTTAATTAATTGATTAATTTAATTTATTTACGCACCCACTTTTTAGTTATCATTACTTCTCTGATTCTTTTTCGATTAGTTAGGAGTTTACTTTAGTTCAAGTTTCTTAATTTACCCTGTTAATTTATTTATTATTTGTTTGTTTGTTTATTTATTTATTAGTTATTTAAAGTTCTTTAAGATCAATATATTATTTCCCTTAGTTAAAATAGATGTTGATTATCGTTGCATTCTCACCACGAACAAAATTATCAAGGTGCTATACTCCCAACATGCCCTTCCGATAATTCCCACATGAGGGGAGTTGGTTATGACGAATGACCCAATGTTACCTCAGTTCACCTACCTTGTGAAGAGCTAGGTTGTTCCTGGGGAATAAGGCCGAATCCTTATTGTGCACCCCTAGTATAATCTTTGTGAGTGATCGACTCACAACCTACCCTCACAGAAACACACATTTGATGAGATGGAATTTTCCTCACTCTATTCAAAGCTCATCATGACACCCATTTCCTAGACTTACACCTATAATTTCTCAGCCCCATCACTTGATGCGGGCCAATTGACAATCGTATCCCATCACCTGCACATATAACAACCTGTGCATCAAATCTCATAAATAAGATTTCAATCATAACATAAATATCAATCGACCTCAACTGTCGAGGTTTCTCGACTCATCCAGAGTTCATGCATGTCGGTGCATCAAACATATCACAACTCAATCATATTATAAATAAGATTGATATCATCTGTAATAGTCGTCGACTTAGCTAGAATCTTTGCATATCGATGTTTTCTTACATTTCATGTACTTACCTTTCATGTCACACTCGACAGACTATCATAGTACATGTTATATAATTTTTTCAAAACATTATACAACCTTAATCATTGTTGATAAATTCACATGATTTTTCATTCACAATTAAAATCACAATATAACTGCATACATAATTGACCAAATGTCGATATTATTTTCATAATCATAATTTACTCATCAACATGTCCAGTAATCCTTCTTAGGTCATATCTCATCAATAATTCATTGTTTCACACATGTCCAGGTCATCTGAAACCAGATGCCATCATAAATGCGTCCATACAAAGTTTTTAGATCTAAAAAAACAAAGAGTTGGGTCATTCATCATAGAATGCCCTCAATTAATAGTTATTCTTATCTCAAGAGTTAGGGTAAAAATAGGGTGTTACATACACCCCCACTTCAAAAAACTTCGTCCTGAAGTTCTAGATTAAGTATTGGATACTATCTATGTATTTCCAATGTGTCCTCCCAAGTTGTAGTCTTGGGACTATATCTATCATTGGTATTAGATATTCATACAGGAATCCACATCTATTTATATTACATAATGATTTTATTCAAATACTTTTCCTATCCCTAAGTGGGAATTGCATACTCCCCCTCTTTAGGAAACTTTGTCTCGAATTTAATATAAAACCTATATTTTTATGCACCAAGTTTTAAGTTGTTTAGTCCTTTTGCAATCTTGGGAGACCCAAGAATTCACTTATGTTAAAGACCCAAAGCACTTAACTCCACTCTTTACTTCGATCAACCTAATATATTGACATGACTCACTTTGTCATACAAGATGCAATAGCTTACATCCTTTAATTATATAAGGCATACATACTCATTACCCACAAACATGATACCTTAATCATATCTACTTCATCTTCAATTCATAATGTATACTTAAATCAATTTATATGTAACATAATATTTTGCTCATAAACCAATTCATCTCGAATGCATTATGTAATGAACTGGGCACATTTCTTGTAATTCCTTTGACTTGACTACTATACAAACTCCTTTCTTAAGGAATTAAAAGGTTACCTAATCTTGGATCCATTTAAAATCTCATGACACAATTTTATAACCTTTTTACGACTAAATTTAATAACTTATAGATTCTATTTCCACATGTTCATATTTATCTTTCTAAAGAAATCCCTTTTGAGCATACATAAAGTTTTATTAGTTTACAATTAATCCATAGTATTTAAACTACCCAACCTCAAGCAATATTTACAAACTTTTAAACTATATAGTCCAATTTATTTCACCCCTTTCAAATCTAGTATGAATATTTCACAAGGTACACATATTTTTGTATTCCTTTCTCAACATCATGCATGTGAAAATTAACATGAATATATATATAAATGTAGGTATAAAATAACATTTCACCATATTCATATGCCATGTAAAATTGCCTCCTTCCAACATATAAGATTTTCAATATATATATATATATATATATAAATATTTATTGCATGATGCAATAATTTAAACATTTATTATCAATAACTTTTATGCTTTATTCCCCACACATCATATTTTTTAATACTTTCATTAACCACTTGATAAGAACAAAATCATTTACAATAGAAAACCTCATTTTCCTCTCAAACATAAAAGGTTAATTCTATTATGTAACGAAAACATATATTCTAATATTCTGGATACCCAACATTGCTATTATTACTTATTTATAGCCCTTTTAGGCTAGAACATCGAGTCCTTATCGATCAATATTCCAAATTTAAATTTATATTCCGGTAAACTTCCATGCTATCACATATATAAGCTACTTATTCAAGTCTTATAAGTATGCACAATATCAATTCCATTTCATGGCTACATATAAGTTTATCCTTTAATTTC